>BJCM01205430.1:0-11054 GCA_018326385.1 Flaveria bidentis | reverse complement strand
CTTGAACTTGAATTAGTCAAAGAAAGAAAGACTACTAAGAGGAAGTTAAGGGAAGAGGCTGCAAAGTCAAGAGCCATCATCTAGAAAAGCATGAAGAAGTTTGTTGGCAGGCAGAGGATGATAAGCTTCTTGAAGTTGTATGGATTCTCCGGAAGGAAACTTGGCCCTATGTCTCTGTCCACTATGGATGAGCATATTAGGGTGATCAAGCAGAAGATTTAAAGAGGTGAACTTGTTGACTTACACTCCCCACCAAGTTAGGTCCCTTAGGAAGTAGAGATTAAGGTTGAACCATTTGAGACAACACAACCTGAATCTCCTGCTGAGCCTTATCAAGCTTCCACTTCTGATCCATAGCAGGGTTCTGTCCCCTCTCAATCTGAACCTGTTAGAGAGGAAGACCCAACTAAGAAAGACAAAGAAGATCAATCAGGTTCTACAGGCTAGTCTTCTCAGTTAAAAGGTTCAAAGAGGAGAAAAAGGATGGCTTCCAAACCAAAGCCAAAGAAGAAGAAGAAATAAGCATCCATCTCCAAACCTCAGGATGAGTCAGAACATCCTAAGGATATGAAAAAAGAGGATGCTCCACCAACTCTAATTCAAGTAGCTCCTCTAGCATCAAGAAGACCCATCTTGTCCTGGACATACACTACAAATCCAGAAAGATGGCATGTCATCAGAGATCAAGGTGTTGAAAATGTCTACACATGGTAGGATATGTTCAATCTGCCTCTGCATGATCGCTTTGACATGAGAAGACACTTTGAGAGTCTGAGTGATCCTGATCATCTTATGAAGAAAGGGATGCTCATTATCCTAATGAGGACTGTTGATATCTGAAGTTTTCAAGTGTTTTGGTAGCATCAGCCTAAGGGAAGTTTGTAAGGATTAAATGTAAGGCTGATGCAACCCAAACACCCAAAGTCTCTCCTGTATACATGCACAAGTGTACTTAAGTGGAGTGCTTCGGAAGTTTCATATTCTGCCTTAGAAAAATACTCTAAGTGTGAAATCTTCCGAAGCCAAGACCAATATCTTCCGAAGCCAAAGATGAAGTCTTCCGAAGCTTCAAAGACAAAGTCTTCCGAAGCCAACACTTGAAGACAGATTTCTTCCTAAGACTTTTGAACACATGCTTTATCTGATGTACCTTTTACATAAAGCTGGACCCCTTTCCGTTGCAACTCTATAAAGTCACCAACTTACATAAGTTGGTGAAAAGGTCCATGCTTTTGGTAACTGTACATTGAGGTCTTGAGTCTGTGATTTCTATTTTATGTACTTTTATCATTTTTGTAATATATTAGGATGTGAGCTATGGCATGTCACAGTCACTAGTCAAAAGACAAATCTACCTTTTGACTCTACATTTGATTTTGTAGTTGTCTAGTCAATTGTATCCAGCTGACTTTCAAAGTATGGCCGGTTGTAGGATGTAGTATGTGTATCTCAAGTACTTGTATCTTTCAGTAGTGCTAAGTAACATTTGTAATAGAACTTGAGAAGCAATATACAACATTCTTGAAAACCAATTACTTGTGTTGTTTTGCCATCTTGTTCTGTTTTATCTTTACTTGTGTTCTTAGTATCTGTTACTAAATATTAACCAGTTTCCTATTTGATTTGTTAAGTGTTATAAGCAACTCTCCTCATTATGTTGTTGTGTTGTAAATACATTTATATATATATATTTTATAGTTATATATAAAACTTAACTATATTTGTATATCCAAGACACTAATTTATGGTTTAACACCCCATTTTTACCCATTAAAATAAAAACAAAAAAATGGTCTGAACCAGCCGGTTCGACCCCTCAAAAACAATTCGTTGAGAACCGGTCCGACCGGTAGCGAAAACAATGCTTTAAATTAATCAAATAGTCAACTCTAACATTCAATTTGTTGCTTCCGGATTCACAATCACGTGAGTTTTACATGAATATTTTAGTTCACATATATAACCAATATGCTTTTAACCTATACCCTAAACAATCAAGTTGATTACATTTATGGCATCCAATTTTAATTTTAGATTTAATTCCCTCCATGGACTTTTGTTTGATTTCGCATGTACATTGTTTGATCTATAGCTCATTTTTTTTATTTTTATAAAACAAGGATTTGACTTTAACATAATTAATTCATTTAAAACAATTACTAAACCTACGTCTTTGATGTCACACTTTATATTAACACATTTAATTTATCAAGTATTTTATATCTCAAAATTAAATCTATTTAGATAAATAATTTTCATCAACCGTCGGTTTCAAGTTTTGTTAAGAAATACATATTTAGAGCTTACAATCTTTTGAAACTTATAATAATGCATAAACCAAATATGAGTGAAATTATCTAAAACTACTCAAAAGTTATTTAAAAGCATAGGAAATATTAATATTTAATATGTATACTTTAGATCACATCAGCTACCCAATCATGTAATTTGTCGGAAGCTAGAACGTTAGTCACATAATAACCATCTAAAGTTATGCAAATTGTGTCAAAGTGAAAGGTAAAAAGATTCCCCTAAGGGTTATCCACTTCCATGAGTCTTTGTAAAGTTAACACGATAACACATAGTAACCAACTTGAATTGCGTAAAGTAGACATAGGTGCATATATCCTTCAACTCATGAATAATATACTATGGTTATAGAGAACCTAAAGATTTTAGCTGATAAACCATAATATTTATAACCAATTACATAAGAGATTCATAACATATACCATGGTTTCCTTAAATATAGACATATGGATGCATATTTTTTTCTATTTTACTAAACAATCAATATTTATTCATCATTCCTAGTCAAATGATATGTGATTCTATGAATAAGTGCTATAATACGTATAGTTTTCTAACATAATATATTTACAACACCCATAATATTGAGTATTTTATCATACTAGAATAAATACACATATATTGAGAAATAATCAAAATTCATCATAACATTAACACATTCAACACCAAGATTTATGTACTGTTCATTAAAGTATGTTAAGTTTCATTTAATTCAAGTGATAAAATATGTTAGCTCATGGAGCTTATAAAAACCGCAACCACACTCATTAAAATTAAGAAAATTTGATAAATCTAGATATTTTCGAACTAAAATGAGTAAAGATAGGCTGTGTAGTGTTAAATTTTTCCTTGAAATGCTTGATTTTAAATACATTTTGTCTTCTTGTCTTGTGAGATTGCTTCAAAAACAAGCTACAAGGTTTAGAGAAACTAGATGTTTTTTTAGCTCTCCTTTTAAAATGAGAAAGAATTTGGGTTAAAAAGGATCTAGCATATGTTATGGTCATAACTAAGGTGTTGTTTGTTTTTTCTGCAGAAAAATATCTACAGTCTGCGGATCACATCTTATGGAGAAGAGGTGGACCAAACCTCTACAGTCTGCAACAAGAAGAGTGTTTATTTTTAATGTCTACGGACTGCTAAAATCAAATGGTGGTGGTATACGACGGTGTTGGACTGTGGGTGGAGGCGGACGGTGGTGGTGGATAGGATGGTGGTGGGTGATAGTGTTTAATCCTTTGCAGACTTTAGAAAACTTTAGAGATGGTTGTGTCAATTCTGCACCAAACAGACCTTGCGCAAACTCTTTTTAATGAGAAGTTTTCAAAAAAAACAAACACTCTACAGACCTCAATGTCTACGTGTGGTCTGCGCGACGCATACAAAAAAGACCAGAAAAAACTTTTCTGAAAAAACAAACACCCTCTAAAAGTGTCATGGTTATATCCCATTAGTTTATGTTTATGAAGAAAGCTATCATGGCCATAACAATTTCTTAATTTTCAAAAACTTCTTTGATATATTGTGTTTGTTTTTTGAAATCACCAAATAACTATCTAAAACTATAAGAGCATTCACAACTCATTCTCCATTTTTATCTATATAATTACACTATAAATCACTATTTTTCTCTTTTTTTCTACTTTATCATTACTTTTTATCTCTTCTTCACTCACAACCACTTAAAATATATTAAAAACAGTGATTCAAAAAATTACAGATTAAACAGTAAATTTCCTATCTCTTTTATTCACAACCACTTATAACCATACCATATAATATAGAGACTACACTCATATTATTTTAAAAGACGGGTTGTGAATGCTCTAAAGTCTAAATAAATCACAATTAAATATCGATCTAGATAATTTGTAACAAAAACACTCAAACTATAAAAGAATATGCATTGAAACATATATATATTTATTACATATAAGTTATTGGGAAAATTACATGTGTATCTCGTAAATATGAGTAATCTTGAAATGTTTTTAATAAACACAAGTCATTTTAATGCTAGATAATACATTAAATCTCAACAACTTTCTTTATTTCTTTATAGTTGCACCAATTTGCTTGCAGACCGACTAGATGGAACAAAATTTTAACCCATGAACTGAAACGAGAATTTCCAAAAAGAAAATTTTTAAAGGTTTGAGATATGAACTAAAATAAAAAAAACAAAATCATCAAAAAGAGAGATTTCAGTCTTGAATATAACAAATTACGTTCATTGGTCAATTGCATTTGTTGGTATATATTAATCATCATGAAGTATAAAGTGATGAACAAGTGGTGAAATAAGGTCATCAACATCTTATATATCCACATCAACATCATCGCTATGGCTACGTACAAAACTAAATTGAAGTAATCACATCTCTTGAGATGAACATGAAGAAGAAACAATCCTAGGATTTGTTAGGATGACATGAAGACATGAATGCGGTACTTGGAACAAACAAACGATCTTTTTCATTTCAAAATGGTAAATTTATCATGAACTAAACATAAGATTAGAAGAGAGTATATATAATATTTCAAATCTTAATTGTGTATATATGATTTTTTTAACGATGATGACCATCCAAAATATTTACACAAGCAAGGTTTGAACACATTTAAAGACGTATTACCACTAGGTTATCTTGTGATAGTATATATGATATTAATAAAGTTAAAAAGATATATATGAAATTCTTCTAAACATAAAATAGAGTAAATTACAAAATTTGTTCTTTATGTTTGTTCAAATTATTGGATGGTGAAGAAGACTCGGTGTTTGGGGTTTTGACCTTTGATCCGTTAATGATGATGAGGTTGATTTAGGTGCTTTGGTGGTTCAACCGTTAGTGGCAATGATTTTGGTCTAGAGTGGTGGTTGTAAAGATGGACTACAGAGAGATCAGAGAATTGAAGTGAAATTAGATTTTGAATTACAAAATTTGTAAGTTGTTCATGTTGTTCCCCGGTAGTTTAAAAGACAATATTTGTAAACAAACAACGAAAGTCAAAAACTTAAAGGACCTATTCCATAATTTGGATAAAAACGAATGACAAAATTTGTAATTTAAACGAACATAAAAAACTAGTATTTCTAGACTTGCTAACCAGTCTGCAACGCCCTACTTTCTCTATCCCACAATTACGTTAGAGTGAGATTCGAACCACTATCTCTATCCCCGTTAGAGTGGTTATCTACACCCAACATAAACTTATCACAAACACCACTCGTCTACACGATTAAACATTTTAAACCTCAATCGTTACACAAAATTGTTACTTTGCCGCCTGTGCTCTTCATTAGCCCTAAATCACTCTGCAACAAATCCATCATGGAGACAACTGAATCCCCATTTAGAGTATTATTCTACTTCCCCCTTCTTCGTTTTCACTGTTTCGATGCATTCATTTCTTCAAATACTTCAATTTCCTTCTACTTGTGGCCCTTTTGGAACTTGATTATTTGCTCAATTATCATTATATTATTGATGATCATGGGTCGTAGTTGGGTTTGGAGATAGTTGTTTAAGTTGAATTGAATTTTAGAAAAGCTTAATCAGTGATTGTTTGGGTCTTTTAATCGTTTGTTACAAGCAGAAAGCATATGTGTGATTTGTGATTATATATTGTATGCAGATAATCTTGGGATCGTCTTCAATAGCAAGGCGAAAAATATTGGCTGAAATGGGATATGAGTTCACACTAATGGTATTGTTTTGTTGTTGCATCATGTAATCTGTAACATGTTTGTGTACTTTGTGTATATGGAAAGTCTTATCATTTTACTCTTTTTATGCTGTTTAGTCTGCAGATATAGATGAGAAAGCCATTCGGACCGAAAAACCAGAAGAATTGGTGATGGCTCTTGCAAAAGCAAAGGTAGCTTCTTGCTTTAAGTTTTCACATCAATAGAAAAACATATTCTTTGTATGTTGCCTATGCTTAGATCAGCAAGCATGACGGGTGCATTTTGAAACTGATTATGTTATATTGTATACATTGAACGGGTGGTAGGAGGTAGTGTTTGGGTGTTACTCTGCTGCTTATCAAATAATCAGATGTTTTAGTGTTTAGAAAATTGTTTGAGATGTGAGTTGATGAAATGACCAACAAATGACGATTTTTGTTGAAAAAAGACAGGCGATGTGTTAAAAGAAGTAAAAATCTCTTTCAGGTAGGTTTAAACGATAATTAAACAAGTAATTTCAGTTTACCGTTAGATTAATAGTATTGTTGCAGCTGGTAATAAACTGATTATATGATCCCTAAATAATCAGACTAAACAAAATCAGAATCTTTGTGTCAATTCCAAAATGCATTTCAACATCCCCTTATTCCCTACACCTATATGATTCAAAATACTCGTCATTATAATTTCTCACGGATGTATTTACATCATCTATGTAATGCATTGTCCCAGGCTGATGCCATAGTGTCCAAGCTTCAAACCAGTGATGATCAAGAGAAGGATGCAAAACCAAGTATCTTAATAGCATCTGATACCGTATGTAATTCTATTGCCTCTCTCAGATATGTTTTCGAATTAAAAATATTATAATGCATTATTGTTAACCATAATACCAATTGCTAGAATTACTATATTCATGCAAGAAGAATCCAACTTCTGTGTGAGTTAGTTGCTTTTACACTGGACTTATTAGCAATGTCAATGCTTTTGCATGTTAGTGTGTTGCCATCCAATGCATAAACTTGTAACATATATGTTGCTAATTTCACTTTATTTTTTTAAATTTGTATTAATTAATAGTTCTTATTAGGCAAAAGGTAACCCAAAGCTCCATATTGGTGAAGACAAAGATGCTGTGCCAACACTACTTATTACTTGTGACCAAGTATTAATCAGTTCCTACACTTCTCCTTATGCTTCAAATGTTATTGCATCTTTAGATGACATGCTAAAATTGAACACTTTTGGATAGCATCCATATCTAGCTAGTTATTTATTCTAAAAGCAGATAAAACAATACACTAAGTTCAATTTGTCTCTCCCATGATGTGTAGATGTATGCCACTATCCGAATCTGTTGGTTTTGGTTATTTTGCTAAAGTATTATGTGATTTATAGGTGGTGGTTTATGAAGGCGTGATCAGGGAAAAACCCTCTGGTGAAGAAGAAGCACGACTGTTTATTAAAAGTTTGTTTAATTCTTTACATATTTTGATTCTATAGTCTATTAGGTTTGGTTTGGGTGGTCTCATAAGCAAAGATCTAACAGGTTATTCTGGTAAGCATGCATCTACTGTTAGCTCCGTTTTTGTTACAAACCTCAAGACTGGATTCACGAAAGGGGATTATGACAAAGTGGAGGTACTATTCCTCTAAGTTAATGCATTTTTCTTGAGGTGGCTAAATGAACAGGTTGGGTAATGACTTCAAACGGGTTCGGCATATACCAAGTACCTGGTGTTGGCTATAATGGATTGAGTTGGGTCAAATTGACTAAAAATTCTGTCCAAAAAATATATTGTTTTTAAAATTTATTTTGTCAAATATGATTGCAATATTTGTATTTTCAATATTATTCTTTTTAATTAAATAGACTGATTATGCATTAAACTACATTTTGAGTGACTTTTGACTTGTTTCCGTCCCATTTGACCGCTTCCCTTTATCTTACTTGTTTTACACATAGATAAAATGGTCTCGGTTATAATTGGACGGGTTGAAATTATCTTATGTTTATGCATCTATCTTAGCAAATGGGCAGGTTAGGTAATGGGTTAAAACATGTTGCAATTAAATTGGGTAATTGGTATGGGTGGAAATGGATTGAGTCTTTGTCAAATTGACCCCAAACCCCTTATTGTCCAAAAACATATATAATTTTTACAAATTAGTCTGTCAAATAAGATTACATTATTTTCATCATTTCAATTATAATTCATTGTTTTTTAAATAATACGATTTAGGAGGTTTAATGCATACATTTCAGGCGACTTTCGACTCGTATGATACGTTTCTTTTATTTATTTTATATTTTACATGTTTGACCCACCTTACTTGAACGGTCTTTTTCATAATTAAGTTGGTTTAAGCTATCATCTCTAGTGCTTTTAGGTACCTTAGTCATATATTTCATTTTTCTTAATGTCATGTCAACGTGAACCCTAAAAAATTGGTAACATGTAGACTTCTGTTGATTGATTGCAGATTCACTTCCATGAGATACCGGACCATGTTATTGATAAGCTGGTAATTTAACCAAATCGTCATTGCAATTTAAATATATGTTTTAAACAACTTAAATCACACCTATATGTGTGTGTTTTCTCATCTTTGTACAGCTTGAGGAGGGACTAGTGCTCAGGGTTGCTGGAGCACTTATAATTGAGCATCCCTTAATCGTTCCATATGTCAAAGATGTGGTTTGTCTCCCCTCTCTTCCTCTTTCTCTCTTAAACACCTATTAGGATATATTGATATTCAGGGTAACCGGTTAAACAGGTTGACTTGATCCGTTAAATCTTCTGTCCATTATGTTAAATTTCTAAATAGATAGTTAAAGCTTAAAAACTACACCAGTACATAATTAGTCTATCTAGAACTAATGAAGAAAAGTGATTTGGGAGGTTGTAAACATATCATGCATTTTGGCTGGTTTTATATTGGGTTAACTTCACTAAACTTTGCAAAGATCCTTATCTTGCAATGTACTAAACCTGAAAATTTTATGATTATATGAAATGGGTTCGTTTAAAACATATAGTGAATTTCATTCCTCAATCTTTTTTAAAATATTCAATATATTAATATATTTCATATTACCAATAAGTTATTTATTAATCAGTTTTATACATGCTCTTGATCAATTTTTATACATTTTATTGTTTGGAGTTGACCGTTTTATATTTAGCTAAGCTTTTGAAGTTTACCTGATAATATAATCCAAATCAACCATCTTTTAAAGAAACAGGACCATGTTGTAAGTTTTAGCTTCTTATGCGTAGGATCAATTGTTTTTTTTTTCTTTCTAAAATGCAGAAAGGAACAACTGATAGTGTGATGGGACTTCCTAAAGAGCTCACTGAGAAGTTACTCAAGGAGGCCATGAATGCATGAAGGATCATATCCACTCATACTTCCAGATTTTGACATGATTTTGTCCCACATTTCTCTACAATTACCCTGAATCCTGACATTATTCAAGAACACGCTTAAAATCCTTTTGATTCTACATATGATACTTACTTAAGAGATTTATGAACAATTATATCCAAAAATTGTTGTTTGTTAGATGCATGTTCACAAAATCAAAAGGTGTTCCATGCCTTAATAGAGATGTGGTTTTTGGTGTTCGGAACTTTAACATATATGCCCAAGTAATTAAGGGTGTTCTCAAGTATGGATTGCAATCCATTCTTTCATTACTTCCTACTTTCTTTGTCTTTATTAGATAGAATGCCATCAAATCATAGTAAGTCGGCTATCTCACTATGAAAGGCAACTCCTACCTCTAAGAACCAATCTTACTCTTAAAGAGCAGAAAGCTAGAATTCAAGTGAAGGGTCAATAGCTTTGGCTGTGAAAACTCTTGGTCTTGGAGCATCAGTTCACCCAAGATCGGCAGGACAAATAATGTAACACCCCGAATTTCTATTTAAATGAAAGGAAAAGAAAAGTAAATAGAAAGAATAGAAATTGTGCACAAGTGGAGGGGAAAAAAGTGTATAAACTACAAACCTTATTATTTTAAGGATTTAAAGGGGCATGGCTGCCCATTTCTTCTTCACCTTCTTCAATCGGCTGAAAAGAAGAAGAGAGAGAGAGCTCGGTTCTAGAGAGAGAAAGAGGAAGAAGCAGCTTCAAAGGTAAGTCTTCTCTTCTATGAGCTCGGTTTCAGCTGGGTTTCGAGTTCTTGACCGAAGTTCTTGTTGATTAGTGTTTGTTTTCGGGATTCAAGGGCTGAATCGAAGGTGGGTCTCGAACCGGAAGAGTGTTGCTCAAAGGCTGCTCATGGTGAGTTTCTAGAACCCTCTTTTACTGATTTTCAACTTGTTTGGGGCTATTATGCATACTAAGTAAACATTTTGAAAGAAACCGTAGGTCTACAACTTTATGTTCGAAATGATGTATGTATGTATGTTTTAGAGTTGGCTTATGAGTTAGAGATGATGATTAGCATGCTTAGATGGCCTTAGTATGTTAGATCTGTGTTTGGGTATGATTAGAGTGGTAATCGGGCGAATATGATAACACAGAGAACATTTCAGAATGTTTTGATGAACATGAATAGTGGTTCATGCGCCTAAACAGTGGCCCATGCGCCCAACATGAGTGGCCAGACACCTAAGTGTTGGCCATGCGCCCAAGAGAGGACCATGCGCCTAAATAGTGGCCCATGCGCCCAGCATGTTGGCCATGCGTCTAAGGGACGGTAATGCGCCCAAGTGTTGGCCATGCGCCTAAATAGTGCCATGCGCCCAAAGTGATTGAAACGACTAAGTGTTGATGCGCCTAAACAGGTGACATGCGCCTGCATAGTGGCAAAGCGTCTGAACAGAGCAAAAGCGCCCAAATAGTGCCCATGCGCCCAGACTGTTTTACACTTAGAATTTTTATGCTCATGCGCCTGGAAGGTCCCATGCGCCCAATTTGGACTTAAGGTCTCTAAGTGGTTTTTAAGGGGTAAAATGGGAGATAGGCCTGGTTATGATGTGATGGCTTATGTTTGATGCGTGTTATGCATGTATGATGTGCCTGTATTGGTGATGGTGTATGT
>BJCM01205420.1:0-15225 GCA_018326385.1 Flaveria bidentis | reverse complement strand
TCTCTTGTTCTTGTAACTTAAGATAATGCTTTGTAACGCTTGTAATAGAACCTGAGAAAGCAATATACTGCAATCTTGAAAACCCATTTCCTTGTGTTGTGTTCTTTTGGTTCTGTCTCATTAATTACTTGTGTTCTTAGTATCATCTTGTGGTTAATCCAGTTTACTGTTTGATTAAGTTTGAGTTACTCTCCTCATTGTGCTGTTGTGTTGTAATTTGCAAGCCTTCAACGGTCCTGCATATGTGTTCACTCAGTATAATCATTTATTAGTGTAGATCTGTTTTCTATCGTGAAATGGTTAGTTTATAGTTATTTAACAAAATAAATTAATGATCGTTTGGCCCAATAATAAGTATTGTTATGTTTTTTTAAACTTTAGGATTACATCTGTAATTTTTTTTATCACGGAGACAAAAACTGAAATTTAAGTACACCTTAGAAACAATGCCTGTAATTTACTCTTTAATAAATTTGTGTGTTGATTCATGATTTTACACAAAAACTGCTATGATGCATTTCATTTCATGATTTGTATGTTTATTTTATCTTCAAACCTTAGTAAAACATATAGTCTTACTTTTGTTTGGGAAAAATTAAAAAAGGAAAATCTATTAGTTAAGAATAAAGAAATCAAAAAACATAAATATAGAAGATTAGTTAAAAAAGTTAAAAAAAGAAGAAAATTGCACAGATGGTGCTATGGTGTAACCAAATTGTATGTTTGGTCTACAAATTTTAAAAAGTTGTAAAATTAGTTTAAACTTTTGTATATTCATTGTACATTTGGTCCTTGACATTAAATCCATTCAGAATTTATGCATTTTATAAAATTTGAACTAACTTTTAAATTCAACTTTAGGGACCAAATATGCATAACCTAGATAAAAGTTTGGATTGACTTTGCAATTATTAAAGATTAGAAACTACACTTGCAATAACTATATAAAAGTTGAGACTAACTTTACACATATTTAATAGATAACTTTTGTAACTACACTCTAGTATGTTCCCCCGTGCTACGCAACAGAAATATGTCGTTTCTTCCAATGCTACATTATGTTACTTTGGTCGTTATATGTTCGGCTCAGCTCTTTGGAAACAGTAAAAGCAAACACTTATACCGGTTCTTATAAGACCGCTATTAACAACAATATTGCTTGCTTATAATTGGTTTGGTCTATCACTGTACCGCAAAGATGACTGCAACCACTATAGCTTGCAATATCAAACAACACTCGATTCCTAATACAACTCTGTTTTCAAAAAAGTTATATACATCAGAATGTTAACAAAAGAAAACTAAAGACAATTGTTCATTCCGTTTGATTATAAAAGATAATGCACGAAAGTACTTCCCTCCACGCTACACAACATAATCTTGGTCGTTTTTCCGCCATTCTACACAATGTGAGTTTGATCGTTATTGCCTCGGCTCGTCAAAAACCATAAAAGCATATATTAAAATTGTACCGATAGTTATACTAATATGCTCATAGGAAAATATTATCTATCAAGTTAAAACAAATTAACTAAGAGCATTCACATCATCTTTCTTATCTTTAACTTTATAATTACATCAAATAGCATTACTTCTTTTCTCTAAATTTTAATTAAATGAATTTTTTTTATACATTTACTATTATGTATTATATTTTTCTCATTTACTTATAACCACTTTCAAATAATATTTAAAAATTAATATAAACAAATAGTATTTTATTAAATATAAAAATTAACAATAACATTTTCTATTATTCGCTAACAACCATTCTATATAAGAACTCGTTCACAAATATAGAAGTATCTACTTTCAATGCTCTAATAGTATTCGGAAAAAGCTTTTATGACCTGAAAATACAAGGACTGGTTTAATTAAGAAAACTAATTAATGGAAAGAACTATCATTAAGGACAGACATTAAAGATATTTTAAGTTACATTTTGTTAGTAATGAAATATACAATACATAATCAATTTGATTAGGTATAAAATGACAAGACTCGTATAATTAATTACTTAAATACTAATTAATAACCTTTGTAATAAACATAAAAAATTAGCTAATGCCACATCAAACTAACCATGGTTTATTGATTAAGTCACTTGATACATCACTTGATACGTCAATTTGATACCACTAATCAATTTGTGACCCGGTGGTAGCGATCATAAAAATTTGTTTCAATTTATACATTGTTTGTTATGATTTTACTACCGGCATTTTGTCATCATTTTAGGACCTCAGACACTAATTATTGCTACCATTTTGTTAATTGTAGACACCATTTTACAATAGACTTTTAGCTACCAACTTGAGATCGTGGGGCTGCCAATTTGCTACCTTTTTGCTACCATTTTGCTAGCGATTTTGGCAGCAATTTGAGACAATTAGAAATATCATTTTTTGTGCCCTGTTCTTAATTCCTATCACTCTATAAAAACTTGAAAAACTTTAAAAATTAACCATTCATAGAAATTTCAAAATCATGTAAAATCTTTCAATAACATTACAAACCAAAACCCTCAAATAATCAAAATTATCCTACCATAATAAACTCCATAGAGCCAAAATAAGTGTTTATAGCCTATCTTCGAACCATGTTCTTTAACATAGCTTCAATATTTGTCATCCTATTAAGCATATCATCTTTCTCCACCTTGTATTTTTCATTATCGGTCACCAACTCCGCAATAATCTCCTTTAACTTTTCTTTCTCTACTTTCTCGTCTTCCTTTTCCTTAACAAGCTCATTAATAACCTCATAGCACTTTTCAATCTATAAAACAACCGATGCATAAATAAAAGAAGTTAGAATTAAAATTGATAACGGGTCAAGTCGGGTTGTTGAGTTGATTTGATATTGCTAAATTCAAACTTTATCACTAGCCAAACCAAAAACCATTATTTAACTAACTACCTCATGTTCATATCATCAGAATTGATATAATAACTTATAATAATTTAAAGAAAGCCTTAATTTTTATCACGACCATATCTAACACTAAATTGTTAACAATTTTGAAACATAGTATATTATATTAGTCCATACCATAAGAATAAATATACCTCAGGGTCTTGTCTACCATGTATGTATGACTCATTAACATTGTTTAACCCGTACATTTTTCCTTTATTCTTTCCTCCGACAGCTCGTAACCATAAATCATGGTCAACTTTGGCATGTTCGCTACCTTCTTTCCCGTACTTCTCCACAGATATCCTTCATATTTAACCTATTAAATAAACACATAATTATATTATTTAAATTTCATTGTAATATACATTTTTTTTCTTTCAAAATTAATTGTTTGGGTCTGATAAATAAGTACGCTTACCCAAGTCTCCTCTGCCCTTTCATCAACCCAGTCCAGATTTTCTTCTTGAACATTCTCTCGCCCTTGATTTAGCCTCGTCTCGTACCCTCCTCAACAAATTAGAAAATTTACCGGAAATGCACTTCTCCCAGCACGTATAAATTTGTGCACTCCATTTCTCCTCCCACTGAAAATAACCCTACAAAAAAAGTTTTTAATTAATCCACAAAATTGAATAAATTATATAAAAGTTATCTACATATGCACACATACACACCTGAAAACGCTCAAATAACCGCGTCCTTTGTTCATTAGGAACATCTCTCCAACTATCCCATGGACCGTTCCATAGAGCCTTTAAGATTACTCCAATAATCCGAGTAGACGTCTCTTGATTACTAAACCTACAAAATGAAAACAATGAATGCATGATCATATTTGTAACATTTTTTCTATGTATCTAAAGATACAATACTAATATATATTTACTTACTCCTTTTCTTCAATCCAAATCCACTCGCGATTCATCGGTTCTGGTACTTGACCATGGGAAGCACGCCCGTGCCTCACAGGAGCAACATGTATAGTAGACTGATCATCATCACTACCCTCAATGGGAGAATGGATATAGGCATTTTGATCTGCATGTGACTGTAGTCTAATGGTATCACTACTGCCTATACTACTACCTCGCCTAACACCTCGATCACCAGCTTGACCACCACCTCGACCACCAATTTGAACAGTATCTTGACCAATTACACCTTGACCAACAACTTGACTACTACCTTGCCTAGCAGCTTGATCAACACCTCGACCGGCGGCTTGAACACTACCTTCACTACTTCCCTGAACAACACCTTGACTACTACCTTGCCTAACACCTTGACCAACACCTCGACCACTAGCTTGAATGCTACCTTGCTTAACACCTCGACTAACAACTTGATCGCTACATCGACCACCAACTTGAACACTACCTTGACCACCAACTTGAACACTACCTCGCCCCCTAGTACGTACCATGATATCTACAACATAAACAAAATCATAAATATTAAAAAAAATTGAAACAACTAGTTAAATTATTTTGAATGCTATTATGCTAAGTAATTAGCAACAAAAATTCGAAGAACATACAATTATATATAATAAACAAACATATCACTCTGATTGTTCATCTTTCAAATTTTCAACTAAATGTGTGTCTTCAAACTCAACTTCATCATTATCATCATACATATCATCCAATTCTTCTAAGTTTCCATCCTCATGTACAAAATAAATGGGAAGAAGATCCTTTGTTATTATACATTCTATCCTTTCATTCTCTTGAAAGAAATGCTCTCCATTCGCATTAACATCATCCTCCATTTCATTAACATTTTGGGCAAGTTCATAAACTCTCTTGGGGTCGTCTTTACAACAGGTAACCATCCTTTTAGTTCCTTTGCTTTGAAGGATATGATGTATAATATACTTGTTGTGCTTGTTATGCTAAGATAAAAGGGTCATTAATGCATCCTATTGCCTTGGGTTTAACATCAACCATATGAGTTTTTGCGTCTACCCTTACCCCCCTCACAGGATCAAACCAAGTACATTTAAATAAAACAACCACACAACGCCCTATGGTGCTATGATATTCCAACTCTAATATATCATCTAATAATCCATAGTAATCACTTTCATTTTCATCATATGTAGCCCCTTTCACACAGACACCATTATTTTGTATGACTCAACCATCATAAGTTGTTTGTATATGAAACTTGTAGCCATTGACAAAATAACCCTTATGTGACTTTACATAAGTAAGAGGCCCTTGGGCTAGGCCTCTCAGATGTCCCTTGTTTGAAGCATGCATAACCTATATTCATAAAGGTGTGTAATTATATTGGGAATAATATAATATTAAGATATTAAAAGTTATGGTCAAATGCTTACATGCATCTGCAGCCATTTAGCAAATTCTTCCTCTTTGATTTTATCAAGGGCTGCTTTGTTATAGTTTGGGAATGAATCTCTCAACTGGCTATTAAATAAAGCAACCAAATCAAGAACCTCTTCACAGTTAAGTAATATATAAGTATGAGCCTTGACTTTGTCTTCTTGTGTAAGAATTGTGTCCTCTCCCTGCTTTTCATATAATCTTCGAGATGGATGTTTGAATATGCCTAATCGCAAATCAGTACCTGAGGAAGAAGGAATATTAGGGGCAAAATTGCATGGTTCACGAACTGTCGGCTCAAGATACAAAGAACAATAGTTAGAAAGTTCATCCATGAGATTAGACTGAACAATAGAACCTTCAACCTTCCCTTTGTTTCTAATCATTCTTTTTAATCGACCCAACTTCCTAGAAAAAGGAGGCGAAAAGTGTTAGTTGTTATCTAAAAAATAAAATGTGAAAGTGATACATTTTTAAGCTAAGATAATTACCTCTCATACGGATACATCCACCTAAATTGCACTGGACCACCAATAATAGCTTTATTGGTTAAATGTATAATAAGGTGCTCCATTGAGTCAAAGAACCCGGGTGGGAAGATTTTTTCTAACTTGCAAATAGTTACTACAATACTTGTCTTCAATTTGCGTAAATCTTCAATGTGTAGAACCCTTGAACATATTACACGAAAGAATGTGCAAAACTCTACTACCGATTCCCATATTTGCTTTGGTAGCATCCCTCGTAAGACGATAGGCAACAATCGTTGCATAAACACATGACAATCATAGCGTTTAGAGTTATAGAAGGTGTCATCTGTGAAGTTCACACATCGCCCTATATTTGAAGCATAACCATCAGGAAACTTTACTTGTTTTAACCATCTACACACTTCATTAACTTCTATTTTGGTTAACGTGTATGATGCTTTTGGTTTAAGAATTCTATTATTACTTCCACTTAAAATATGTAGTGATGGTCGATTGCAAAACTGTTCCACGTCCTTTCTTGCTTTGATATTATCTTTTGTTTTAGGAGTATCCATGACTGTTTGAAAAATATTTTCAAAAATATTCTTTTCAATATGTATTACATCAAGGTTGTGTTGGATTAACAATATGGGCCAATATTCAAGCTCCCAAAAAATGCTTTTCTTTACCCAATTATGGGTTTTGCCAAATTCTAGATCTTTATTAGCTTTGGGTTAAACGTTACACCTTCATAGACAACTAGGATGTTAGAAACTTGTTCAAATATTTCCCAACTAGTTAACTCAGGTGGAGGTCCCAATAAAGACCTTGTTGATCTTCGAAATCCATTTCTGTCATTTCAAAAAGGATGAGACTTTGGTAGGAATCTTCGATGACAGTCGAACCAACATGGTTTGCCTCCGGCATTTAATCGAAAAGCTTCAGTCTCCCCCATACAATATGGACATGCTAAACGACCATGTGTGCTCCAGCCTGACAACATTGCATAGGCAGGAAAATCACTAACTGTCTACAAAAGAATAGCTCGCATAATAAAATTTTCTTTATAATGAGCATCATAAGCATCAATGCCTTCCTCATACAACTATTTTAACTCGTCTATCAACGGTCTTAAAAATACATCAATGTTTTGACCTGGGCTCTTTCCTCCGGGAATAAACAAACATACTTCAACAAAAGAGTTTTTCATACACATCCAAGGAGGTAAGTTATAGATTGTAATAAAGACGGGCCATAATGAGTATGGAATTGAGTTGGAGTTATTTGGATTGAAACCGTCAGTGCATAACCCAAGACGAACATTGCGAATCTCTTTTGCAAATTCAGGATTTTCCGTGTCAAAATGCTTCCAAGCTATGCCGTCACTTGGATGTGCCATGCTACCCTCCATTGTTTTATGGTCATGGTGCCAAGTCATATCTTTGGCTGTTTTTGCACACATATACAACCTCTTAAGTCTGGGACCAATTGCCATGCACACATATACAACCTCTAAACTCTTTTTTGTTTCATAAAAGTTTTTCGGGAGCTTATTCTCTTTAGGCAACAATGCATTAACCAAGGAAATATTGTAGTTGTAAGCTTCAGTGGACACATTGAAAAGTGATTTCCATGTCAAGAAACTTGTGGCAGCTTGTAACTTTGAACAATTTGTAGCTTTCTCCCCTTCCCACAATGGTTCATCGACAACTTGTAACATATCATAGAATCTTTTTGCTTCTAGATTCGGTACATGTTCTTTTAAAGTATTTGAAGTATAACCACGTGCATACATTTTATCTAACACCATGCGTTTGTAACAATCATCATTATCATCAACTTCCATTGTAATAGAAGATTGACCAACATCTTGTATAGAATTTTCATCATGTTCACTCCATACTTCATAACGAAGCATGAAACCTTCCTTATACAAGTGTTTTTGAACTGTGGCTCTATCTCTATAACTTATATTTTGACATTTATAACAAGGACATTTTATCTCACGTATTGTATCACCATGCATATTCACCCTCGTGTCGACAACTACATTATTAGAAAATGCGAAGTCTAGAAACAAATCAACATTGTCACAATATTCAGAATTAAGAAATCCATCACTGTCAGTCCTTTCATACATCCATTTTCGATTAGTAGACCACGCCATTACTAACCTAATCAGTGCCCCTAAAATTCAAAGTACACATATAAACATAAATCATTCATTATCAAGTATATAAAATATAGATATGAAAGTTATATTCATTAATAAATAGAAACCAATTTGGTTTCTAAGAAAGCATACAACATCTTATGCACTATGCGATGATAGGATCCATTCATTATTAAGAAGAAATAGATCAAAGAGATTTCTCATTGGATTAAACAATATGTTTGACCTTTGAAAGTTAGCTACATCTATAATTAATCTATTTGTTAGAAATCATTATTCTAGTTAGACTCAATAAACAAGATTAATATTAAAGTGGAATCAACTTTCAAATACAGAATCCAATAATCAATTCTACACAACAGCTTCTAATTAGCATCGATGATTCTTAAAAAAAAGCCACACAAATAATAATCAAATTAGGTACAATATTCACATAAAAGAAAAATACACAGCAATTGATCATGTATTAAACCAATGAACCACATGGAGAAACAGAGTATGATGAAACTAATATAGTTAATAAACAAAATTCATAAAGAGGAACCTATAGTGATCAACAGAATGCGAAATTGCTGAACCGCAAGTGTACCCGGTTAGCGTTGTCGTCGATGGGTGTTGTGAAAGAAGCTTTCTTTGAATGCGATGGTATGTCGTAGAAACGTGGAGAGGTGAATGAGGAGTGGGTTAAAGATGGTAAATGTTGAACCCTAATGATCCACTCACGTTGTGTTTTAAACAAATATTCCCTTTGACTATAAGTCTATGAATCATTTAAATTTATTTTAGTTTATTATCTTAAATAAATAATATGTATTTAATATATATACATATATATATATAGGCATTCGGAACTACCCTAATTCCCAAGTGAGTCTTTCTAAGAAGGAATTTCAACCATCCTTTGACATTAAGGTCTAACTCACCAAAAAATACCATCAATAAGAGAACCCACTGTTATATAAAAACCACTCTAATTCAAGTTTTGAACCTGAGATTAAAATATCTCAAGCTCTAACCATCACTCTCATATAATTTCACTGTATATAATTTAGTCTTTGTTTTTTATACACCTCACTTTATTACTAAATACCAAATTTACTCGCTACTTAACATCATTTTATATGACTAAACTTAATTTTTTTATAGTTTACATATATATGACCAATCTGTAGAAACTATATATATATAACCTATATATAATAGTATATGTGATCATTTGAGCCTACTTGAATGATATTAACCATAATTCGTACTAACGAGCCCTAATTTTTTTTAAATGTCTTTAGCTCATCAAGTCAACCAATTTTGATCCTAATCGTCCCTATTTGATCATAAACAACACTAGTTTCTATTTTTCTCAGTTTGCTCTTATTTGACTATATTTTATCACAACCGATGAAATTTAACTAAAATGGATTATTGTTAATCATTCCAACAATAACTCTAGTTACATAACCTAGTTTAGCAATACAGGACAAATTAACCTCTATCGGATTATCATTAACTAATATTGACCCTAATGATTCCTTATCAATAGTACTTGACCCTAAATACTTGTAGGTGATCTTAATCAAAGTTACTTGATTCTAGCAAGTGTAGGCTCCCAAACATAACTCATTACAATCGTTTAATTCTAATATTCTTTGGCGACCATATTAATGTAGGTTTTTAAAAAACAAATTTGCGATCTTATTGTAAGTATTTGAAAATCTAATTTGCAACCAGTCTTATGACTAACTTTAATTTCTTTTATTTAATTAGTTTCTTTTTCAAATAACGATAAAACAGACCAAATTTTCTTTCAGCATCAAAAGATAGAAAAAAAATATAAAATATAAAATATAAAAACTGGATAACCTAATTGAAACAGTTTAAAAGTTTGTTGCTATTTTATAAAGTTACCCATTTGTATAAAAATCACAATTTTCAAAAAAAATATACTAACTTACAATAACATTCACAACTTTATAAAAAAGTAACTTTTAATAAATCGCAGAGCTTTTTTAAGAAATAAGTTACATCAAATATTCAAATTTGCATAGTTTAATATTACTATCAAAGATCATAACTAACCTTAATTGATCATAATAAACCATTAATGATTTAACTATGTGACTCTATTTGTCTGATGATCTGTTTTTTTATTTTTTAAATATAAGGCACCAATTTGTCATCAACATATTTTTTTATTTTGAACTTATTCTTAAATTTCTTTTTTCAATTATTTTGCAACTAATAATTAAATTTTAATTAAGTTAATTTGTTTTCATTTTCTGCATCTATTTTGCAACCATAGATAGGTCGTTGTAGAAATTAGGACCGCTTTGCCACCATAGCTATAGATAGCTAGGTGGTCGTAGAAATTGTAACCGGTTTGCCTCCATAGATAGGTGGTCGTAGAAGTCACGATCGTTTTGACACTTAAATTTAATTTAATTTTTATGATTATTTTATTTATTTATTAGTGATCATTTTGCAACCACACTTGTAAAGTTGCAAATGTTGCCATTATTTTGCTACCAGATCTTGTTTGGTCGGTATATTTGCAACAATTTTTGCCACCATAGATAGGTGATCACAGAAATCGAGACTATTTTGGCATGGAAATTTATATTTTTGTTATATTTTTGTTTTTTTTTATTTATTTGTGACCATTTTGTGACCACACTTGTAGATCTCAAATGCTATCATTGTTTTGCTATCAGATCTTGTTTGGTCGTTAAATTTGGGACCGTTTTCCCACCGATTCTTGTTTGGTCACTAAAATTACAACCATTTTGCCATCAATTTTTGTTTGGTTGCTAATTTTGCAATCATTTTGATTTTGGTCACAAAACGGTCGCAAATTTTGTGACAATTTATTTTGGTCAAAAAAATTGGTGGTAATTGCTTAATTTTCTAGTAGTGTGTTTAACTTGAGTACTTTTTTTCGTTATTAATAGAGTATTCTATACTTAACTTATATTTTACACAAGGTTTGTGAATGGAATATCACATGAATTCATGATTTGATCTACAGAGTCATATCTTACCTTTCGTCGTGTTTGCTATGCAAGAACATTTATAATTGACTCGTGGATATAAAGCTAGCTGATGCATGGAGCTATATAAATTTATGATTTTCTCTCACCGTTATTCCTTTACTGTGGCTAATGAATTACCTGTAACATAATTATTCTTCACTATTTTCATTTTAAATGAATAATATTTTCTTAAATTTAAATATTTTGTTTCATGCAGATAAACAAGAAAGATTTGAGTCTACGTTAACGTCTTGTTTACATTAATGGCTGCTGCTGCAGGTACATGATACGTAACTGAACCTCGTAAACCAAATAAGCATCGTGTTACAAATGGGTCCATAACTTGCATCTGATGGTCATATCCTCACGTCCATCGGATAAGCTGTGGTCATCCACACACTTGAGTAAAACTAGTATGTAGAAACAATCTTTTCTTAACTTGCGTCATTATAACGTTAATCTAGATCCTATGACCTCAAACAAGTACATCCACCAAATCTAGGCTATTATAATTATTTATCAATCCTAATATATAGACATCCCACCAGATAAATCGGCACCCCTCTTATACGTCGCGTATGGGTTTATACGCGGCGTATAAAATTGAATACACTGAAAAATAAGAAAATCTAGGGGGTGTTAGAAAGCTATACGCTCCATATAGTCCTATAAGACTCCCATATTAGGACTGTATAAAAAGTTCGTGGCTCGAAATTCGCTCGAAAAAAGCTCGGCTCGAATCGAAAATGAGCCGAACTCGAGTCAAGGTTAGCTCGGTTCGAGCTCGGCTCGTGACTCGATGCATATAATATATATATATATATATATACATATAGTATAATAATAATAATTATTATTATTACTACTACTATTATTATGATTATTATTTTTATATTAGGATTTTAAAAATGAATTCTTATTAGAAACAATAAGTATTTTGTTCAAAAAATATATAACTTGATAGTAAATCGTTTATATTTAAAATTTTAATCTTTGTTCCCATAAATACGGAGTACCTAACAAAATATGAAATCCCAAATATATATTTTTTAAGTTTTCATACAAATTAATGTGAAAATTAAAAAAAAATTAAATCGAGTCGGCTCGAGCTTTTCACAAGCCGAACTCGAGCTAGTGTTTGGAGCTCGTTAAACTTTTCGAGCCGACTCTTTTATAGCCCTATCCCTTATATGATACATATAGGGCTATGCGACGCATAAAGCAAATTTCGACACTGACTACGAGGAAAAATTCAGGGGTTGTCAGAGGAGTTATAAGATCCCTCTATACGACGCGCATAAGGATATATGACTCGTATAAAAATTTTGGGGTGTTAATTTATAATTTTGAGGTGTCCAAAATAAATAAACTTTTATTTATTCCCATTTTCACTTGCGCACAAAAAATATTAATTAAATTGTTGGAAGAACTTAACATTGTAGTTGTAGTGGCGTGATGAAAAAGTATTGTTATGTAGACGTTAGACAGGTAGTGATAGTGATAGCTATCATAGTTTAGGGTTGTAGACCGTGTAGTGGTGTTTGTGTAATGTGAGATTTAATTCAAAAGAAAACGATGATAAGGTGTCGTGTGTTATGAGTGGTGGAAAAAATAAAAATAAAAAATCAAAACCTGTGCATCACGCTCATGATTTTGGTCACACCTTGCTAGGTATATAAACCCAAACATGCTATAGTTTCTTCTGGTGTTTTCGCAACCGGATCAGACTGGCCGGTCCGACCGGTTCGACTGAGGATCGGTCCGGTGGCCGGTCCGGGTCGCTATGAATCGGTTTGAATGGTCGAACCGGCCGGTTGGTCGGACCGGAAAACCGAACCGGTTTTTGATTTATTTTTTTATTTTAACGGGTAAAAATAAGGTGTTAAACCATAAATTAGCGTGTTAGATATACAAATATAGTTATATTTTATATATAACTATAAATCATATATAAATTACTTATATTTAACTACATATATAAATATAATTAAAATATAATTAAATTCGGTCCAACTGGTCCGACCACCAAACCAGTAAGACGTCTGGTTCGACGTCCGATTCAGTTCCGAAAATATTGGTTTCTTCGGCTTGATATGAGCACAATACACGTAACCAGTTCTCGTGTTTTTGTATTCAGCCAATATTCATTTACTGTTTCATATAGTAGTAGTACTTTATTATTATAATAAAAATATTAATATAAAATTGTTATATCTGAACTATATATGATATGCGATTCACCTCTCTTTTGACCGCAGAATTTTAGCATAAACTACTCAATATATTATGGTAGATTATGAAATCGATCAAATACGTTTCTAAAAACAATTTTAATAAAATGGGTAAATTCTAGGACTTTTTATGTCGACCCAAACATGACCCGTTTACTAAATTTGTTTGTGGTTTCCATTGAAAATGGCACGGCCTCTTCGATCCAAACCCAAATCATGCAAATTTGTGTTAGAATTTTACACACGACACATATATTTGAAGGCTGTGAATGGGTGTACTTATAAAATCTTAATATTATGTCATTTACTTGTTGTTTATGAGATTAAAATTTCTGATATTTTTTATGCGCGAAAGATGGATAGAAGACATGTTATAACAAAATTTAAAATTCAGGTCCCTTTACATGCAGGTGAAAAAACATTTTAGTAAGAGAATCTTTTTATTATTGAAGATGCATCAAGTCATTCAACTTTTAAATCTGTGTCACTTCTATATTAAATTTATTTAAAAGTTATGTAACTACTATACATTGAGCTTTAATCACTTCAACTAAAATATATTAATTAACGTACAATTTTGACGAAGTAGTTTATGCGTAATTGCAAATTGTTTTACATCGTCATTTTGTACTTGCACGACAATTATACTTTGTAACTGATCTCTTGAGGTCTTTATTGATAGATTCAAGATAAACTTGAAGTGAACCTTGTTAATTATGTGTATGCAAAAGACAAAGGTCAAATTTTCATTTTTGAATACGTTGTTATATGTATGTTCACACCACCAAAATTACTAAAATTTATCAGTTTTTGCAACAAGTAAATTTGTCACAATCTTGTAGCATACAGATAAAGTTGCGAATTTGAAAAAAAAAAGTTGATAGCTAGGAAACGAACTACTAGCAATTATTTTTCGATAAGTTTGCAAAAATATTATCGACATGAAACAACTTATCACATCTATAAGATGCGATATATAACTTAATATTTCTTGTTACTTTGACTTTAGTCAACTGGAGAGAGCCACGAGCTTTTCATCTCTCTTTCACATCAGCAGTCAGCACAACAACGTCTCGTTTCAAAATCTCAAGTATTATCTTTTAACGATGTTAATTAATAAAAAAAAACTCATTTATATCCAAATGCATTATAATTGTGTATAGCAAAAAAGGTTTATATCGCTACAAAAATAAACTCTAAAATAATCTAAGACTTTTCCAAGATTGCTTCTCCACTAACTAAGTTGATCCGAAAAAGATGTAAAGCTTATATGTGGTCAAACTCAAGAGAAGGCGTTCGATGAACTGAAGGCGAGGTTGACTCAAGCTCATGTTCTGTCATTACCCGATAGAAGTGAAGACCTGGTGGTTTATTCTGATACTTCCTATTCGGGGTTGGGGTGCGTGTTAATTCAGAGAGGAAATGTTATGGCTTATGCATCCCGATAGTTGAAGGTTCATGAGGTCAATTATCCTACTCATGACTTAGAGCTAGCAGTCGTGGTCTTTACACTAAAGATTTGGAGGCACTATTTCTACAGGACGAAGTGCACCATATTCACCGATCACAAGAGCTTGAAGTACTTCTTCGAGCAAAAAGATCTAAACATGAGGCAGAGAAGATGGTTAGAACTTATCAAGGATTATGATTGTGAGATCCATTACCATCCGGGCAAGGCCAATGTGGTGGCAAACGCCCTTAGCCGAAAGGAGAGGCCCGAGCCGATTCGGGTGAAAGCATATCAGTTGCTCATGACCTCCGATGTGATGAAGCAAGTCAAAGAGTTTCAAGATAAGGCATTGAAAGAAGATCATCTTAACTCTGAGAGAATGAGAGGTCTGGTCGAAAAATTGGGTGAAAACACGCTTGGTGTTAGAACTCGATTCGGGAGGATGTGTGATACGGATCCGGCTCTATACGAACACCCGAAGCCCACTATGGACGAGCCAGGTTCATCTATTAGTGGCTAGGATATGTGCATGGTTATCTCCAACCATCCAACTCATTTATTTTAATATTTGACTCTATCTTTTATTTTGAATTTTTGCATGGTTATCTTTT
>BJCM01205391.1:0-12211 GCA_018326385.1 Flaveria bidentis | reverse complement strand
TATATATAATAATTCATTTATGGTGTCCAAAGTCATTATTCTAACTCTAATATAATTTTTTTCCGTTTTCTTTTATTAAGAATTATTGTTTTATTATTTACTTTAAACTCAAAATATTATTTTATAAAATTTAAATATTCATTACCAACTGTTTAGTTTTTTTTTTAACTTATGTAACACATAATTTTCTAATCTAACACACTAATGTATAAAAATATTAGATTATTATATAACCTTGTAAACAGGGGTGGACATACCTTGAGCCTAGGCATAACATCCGGCACCCCTCAACTTTTTACGGATAATATAAAAAAGAAAATTTACGTTTTTATGAAAAAAATTACGATTTTACGTTATCCATGAGGAAAAATTACATTACCCCTATTTTTTTTAAACTAAACACTTCATAGAAAATTTTAGATTTTATAATAAATAGTCCAATATTTTATAAAAAATAAATTTTATAAAAAAAATTAATAATTAATTAGTTCAAAATACCCAATAACAAGCTCAAAATTAAAATAAGCCCAAAAATTAAACATCTTAAAAAGCCTTACAAACTTACAAACCCAAACACCCATAACCCAAATAACTTATAAAAATAACAACTATTCCCAAATCCCCATTGTTGGCGTTCACCTCTGTTCCATTTGGTCATCCCACTGTCACCGATAACCCTGTCGCCGGCCAACCACTTCCGTCCGCGGAACTGCTGCTGCTGCGGCGGCCTTGCCACCACCGACATGTGCTGCTTATTTCTGCTCATATGATCTTTCTACTTTCACCAAATCAAAAGTTCAAAGTAAAATTTCTAGGCTTTTTTCCCTCTTTTACACTAAGAATTTAGGGTATATATTGTTTAATTTATAATATTTAAGCATTATTTGTTATAAAAATTAATGATTTGAAAGATTTCAAGATGAGAATATTGGTTAATGGTTATTTGATTCAATTTTTAATATTTAGGGTTTAAGCAAATTAGGCATATGAAGTAGTGATTTGAAAGATGAATTAGAGATTTGATATTGAAATTAGGGATTTTAATTATGTTATTTTTAATTGCAATTTGTAATCTTATCATGCTATTTGTTGTAAAATTAGGGATTTGAAATATGAAAAAAACAAGTTTTTATTGACAATTTCTTAAAAGAAAATTTTAAGAGTAGGATATTAATTTTAATAATGATGATGATATCGGGTTAACAACTCATTCGAGTTCAATTCCTTAGGTTTCAAATAAATTTGATTTGAATGATCTTCCTTCGGACCGTTTATGTTTTTTTATTAATATAAATGTACGACAAAAAAATTTTATGTTACCCCTAGATTTTTCTTCTAAATCCGCCGCTGTTTGTAAAAAATTTGGCCCTATCGCTAGTGGTTACTCCCGATCCAAAACACTCCTTTTCCATTTATAGAGAGATCCAATCATCAAAATCAATTAAAAAAACCATCATGGACCAAGATTAATCTTATTGAAAGATACTACCCAAGAAAAGAAAAAGATGGTCATGCCACATAAACATAACATACCATATATGATACATACAATTTAGCGAACGTGAACAGTTGTAAATCAACATTGGTTGGTTTGACCTCTCGTGCCATGTGTCGTGTAGTGAGTGGAGGTTTTATTTTTTCACTTGCACAAATTTTGTGCGTATAAAATAGAGAAGTAAATGAAGGTGATCAAACACAAAAGGTTCCATTGCTCAAACAAGGGCATGAATTGTGCCCCACTACGACCGGTCCCCTTGGGTTCGATATTAGGGGGAGTGTTTATTCCATCTTTTACCCTCTTTTTATTATTTCTTTTTAAGTTCTTAATTCTTTTTTGT
This sequence comes from Flaveria bidentis, assembly GCA_018326385.1. NCBI lineage: Eukaryota > Viridiplantae > Streptophyta > Magnoliopsida > Asterales > Asteraceae > Flaveria > Flaveria bidentis. The sequence continues at coordinate 10,373 of BJCM01205391.1, read as the reverse complement.
TATTTTTTGATTTGTAACATTCGAGTCCCCGACGAATCAAGATTACTCTGATAGAATTTCAATTTACCAAATCAATCTCCTTTGCTCCGACGTACACACATTCAAACAACACCAGTTAAGGCGTTACAGATTGAGAATATCTTCTGTAATAACCATTCAGTGTGAGAATAAATATTGATCCGGGAATAAGATAAAGTAAAGGGTTAGAGATGGAGAGAGTCTGGGTAGTATTTGCACATAGAAATATACGCAGGTGGGGTCTATCTTTTATGTAATCAGAGATGTGACATATCAACAGTTAAGATTGGTGATAATTATGACTTCCTGTATGTGCGACACGTGTTCGCATGATGCTTTATTGTGGGTCGGATCATATCATATCCATGGTTTGCGGGTCTGACTTTGTAGATACCTTATGTCCATATAATCCGATCTTTTTAGTGTTGTTTTTCCAGCACATTCGCTTTTTTCTACGTTTTAACATTCGGTTTTAGAATGCACAAACAGTTTATATTTCTCTTAAGTTTACGTTATAAATTTTAACACTCCCTTTGTATCTACATTTCAAAATGTACAACATCAAATTACAACTATAAGTAAGAAAACAGTTTGTGCATCATCACGTAGTTCGAGTATCTTTATCTTTATATATCTTGTCTTCATATGAAAAACCCTTTGCCACGTGTTAAATTTTGAAAGACAACGTAAATTTCCCTGCTTGGTTATATGGTTATGATAAAATAATCTTCAAAGCCTTATGATTTGGTGATTATTACATAATAGTCTAAAGTTAGTTTGGATTGAGTTTTTTCTCAAATTTATGTTTAGAAATTTGTTCGAGTCGTTGAGCACAAGGTTTCATACTTTATCATAGGTAATAATATTTATCATTATGCTTAAATGCATTGTTTCTCCTTTCATCGTAACTTTTTTAACACTACTTCATCCACAATCTTAAAATATGAAGGTGCCTTTTGTTAGCTCTCAACTTTCAGTTTCTTCAAGATAATACAAGAATATTACGCATGACCAATTTTATGTCGTAATTATCAAATATTACAATATGAAACGGTCTAATAGTTGTTATACTAGATAGTAATGGTAATCTTTTAAGTCAACATCAAATGTTATATACAAAAAAGTAGTGTTGAGATTTGTAAACATATATGTATTTTTTCTACATGATTTGTGTCACAGGTAACATGTGAACATATTTTTTTTACCTTCACGTTCTTATATATTAGAAGATTATATATATTAATTCTTAAATTCTAATTGTTTACATATTTTATTTAATTTTTTTCAAACTGTGTAATACACTTGCTAGTAAATGTATGATCACTAGTTTCACGTAAAACAAAAAGAACAATAAACAAAGAAAAATACCATGTCAATTCAACATTATAAAACGACTAAAAATGCCAATGATCAAGAAAAACATGTCACCTTACCAATTCGATAAGGTTACGATTTCAGGTTTTACTAGATGATTCAAACACCTAAATGTACTTAACCGTTTCATAATATCATGCAATTAGTGTCAAATAGATAACAGATCAGAATAACTAATGTAATCGAACATACATGATTTAAAGTGAAGACGAATCTACTAGCCGAAGTTGATCCCCTGTGCAAGTGGTAGTTCACTCCCGTAGTTGATCGTACTGAAAAGCATCAAAGCAAATGTAATCAGATGAAAGATGCATGCAATCTTGCAACTAATTGTGCTTTAATAAGAGATGAAAGTTTTGATCCCTTTATTTAAGAATAAATTGATAAGTTAATTCATATTATGTTTTATCTATATCCGGTGACCAGGTAAAAGAAAGAAAACAGGTCAAAACGGATCGGTAGATGTCAAAGTGCATGTTTGATACACAAAACTCATAAAATCAATTAATTCAATACTTTTGGTTGTACTGAGAATATAACTTTTGTAATCATATCTAAAACACAAATTATATATAGAAATAAAAAATTTGTAGACAAAACCCGATTTGGGTTAACCACCACGGCGGCCCGTTTTAACAAGTAAATAATTAACTCATTTTCCCATCCCTACACAAAAGAAATAAGTATATAGTGGAATTTACCAGGTCGATCGCCTCATATACTGTTTCCAAGAGTCACTTCCTGCTTCACGGCCGCCCCCAGTGCCCTTCTCACCACCAAAAGCACCGCCAATTTCAGCACCGTTGGTTGGTATATTGACATTAACAATCCCACAATCACTTCCTTGAGGTCTGCCAAAGAAAATTAACATATTAGAGCCAAAAACTGATTTACTAAATACAAAGATGGTGTCAGTTTGTCTCTCACCCGATCCATTTAAAGATAATCTCGGGCGAGCGGGTGAATATAGAGCTAGACAGTCCTTGAGGCACCGAGTTGTTTATTTGAACAGCTTCTTCAAAAGTCTGTATCATGAGATACGTAGAATATTTGATATATGATTGCGTTCATAGATTAAAATCCATTTTGCAGAGTAACGATTTGCTCAGAAACTGACCTTGAATTTTAGGACATATAGGACGGGACCAAAGAGTTCTTCTTTCACAACATCTGCACTCGGCGAAATTTCAACTATTGTGGGCTGTACAAAGTTTCCCTCAGACTCTATAACTGAACCACCTGTGAGGATTTTTCCTCCCTGCAAAAGGGTCAAAAGGGTAAATTTTTGGGGGGTTAAAATGGATAGGGTAGTGTTGACCTGACAAAGTTTAGACCTTTTCTTGAATTTTATTAATAATTAATAAATACGATAACAGAACAATCGCGTTTTCACATAAAGCAATTTAGGCGGTCACAGCACTTGGCTACCCCTTGGATGACTTCAAACGGTTTGCTCCTTTTCCATTTTAATTAAGTAATATAGTGAATATGATTGCAGAAACAATTATGATAAATTAAGAATCCAGTTTATTACATAAAGCCATTGATAACTTTTAACAGGTTGAACATGTTCCAAATTTAGTTAAAAGAATTAATTTCAATCGCAAGGAATAACGTATAGGCCCATATTGACCCATTTTCACATAAGGTAGTTGAAACTGTCTCTCCTACAACTGACAGATCAATTGGCACTTCAGTGTGACACTTGGTTCCATTATGCAAAACCATATTTTAGCAAACTTAAATAGGCATACCTGAGATTTTATAACTTCTATTCCCTTCTCAAAATTCTCCCTTGAGGTCCGAGTGTGCAATGGTCCAAGCAATGTACCTTTCTCTAAAGGATCCCCAATTTTGACTTGTTTATATGCTTCCAATAATTGACCGACAACGGAGTCGTAAACCGTTTCATGAACAAGCTACATTATAAAAATACATAATCAGCATTAAAGAACATCCCTTCTGTAGAAAAAGAGAATATTTGTAGAAATCAATTCATAGTTGAAGTTACCAGTCTACGACATGTTGTGCAGCGTTGACCAGCTGTACCAACAGCAGCAAACAAGACGGACCGAACTGCAAGTTTGATGTCGGCATCGTCCATGATTATTAAAGCATTGTTACCGCTTAGTTCAAGCAGGCATTTACCAAACCTTTGACTCACTGTCTGTTGAACCATGAGACCAACCTGCAGTTTGTCACATGCCACATGTCAAACAATAGCAATGTCTAGAAATAAACACCAGCATGCATACATATGCACTGATAGATGCATTCAAAGTGCATATAAGGCATTTTATGTATGCATTTCCTAAATCCAACATAGAAGAAAGTGCAGCCTTTTGATTATTGAATTCTACATTCATACCGCAATATAATCTTGACTAAGTTACTACCTTCGAACTTCCAGTGAAGGAAACTAGGGGTATACGTGTATCTTTTGCTATAGCTTGACCAATTTCAGCACCCCCACAAAATGAGGTGAAAATAGCAGCTGGTAAATTGTTTTTTTCTAGCACTTCTCCAACTAATTTGGTCATTGCTATTGTAATTAATGGTGTAGTTGGAGCACCTTTCCTGCAATTATATCGTATAATGAAATTAAACATCAACAATACACAAATTTTACCTCTTAAAAAGAGAGAAGAATAATTTGTATGATAAAAATCTCATTTTGATCAAAACTTTCATTTTGCACCACGTTTGCCCTTGACCTTACACAATTAATATATAACAAAAAACCTAGGTGACTATTGATGAGAAGGGTACAATATAGTTTATGATGAAGACTTACCAAACAACACAATTCCCGCAGACTAGAGCAATGCATGCATTCCATCCTACACAACAGCAATTAATAAATTAACAACTAATAAAATCAAATGTAAAATTCAGTTGTCTTAATAATTGTATATTTGATTGTATCCACATATAACAAGTCCAAACCAACATATAGTTGATGATAATCTTCATTGATTTAGCTTGGATTTCGTTAACAAGTATATTAATAATAAGTGTTATAATGCTCACCAAGAACAGCACAGGGAAAATTGAATGCTGTAATGACACCGACAATTCCAAGGGGATTCCACATCTGTACATTGTTGATAATACATAAATGCAATGGATTGATAAGCACCTATTAAATTTAAATAATTAGACGCACCTCGAGCATCATATGATTTGGACCTGTCAAAATCAACCAAGATTATTAAAGAGAAACTTTAAGAGAGTCAATAAAGTTTGTTTTGTAAGGTTGTAATGTAAATTATTTCACATGTGGAAAAAGGCAAGACTGTAAAAATCTGTACTTACACACACAAATAATAAATCAACGATTAAATTCATTTCCACATTTCAGGTCCATGAACACTTGGCTTATTAAGTTGGTATGCAGGTTTCACAGTCAAACATGAATGGTAGAAACTTAAGCAGGTTGGCTTGGGTTGATATGCACACACTTTTGTGTACCTATTTTTAGTTTCTGTATAAATAATGAATCATACTGAGGTGCAAAAAGTTTTGCTACTGGAATAATTAACTTTGTAACACAAAATTTTACAAGGTTGTAAAAAATTAAACTACACTTTGTGTGATTTTCAGTTGGATTGACTGATTCAAATTGTTGCACTTTTAGCTAAGTGTCAAACCCGTTGGAGATAAAGTTGAACTCAAATCAACCAACTTTTGAGTAAATGTGCCGAAATTGCCACCTGTTGACACAATATTCTCTGCCTTTTCCACTAAAATATAAACTGTTATTATAATGTTATAAAAGGAGCTAAAAATTGGGCTCACGTTCAGAGGGTATGACAGATCCATTTAATTGCCGGCTTAACCCCACTGCAAAGTCGCACATATCAATAACTTCCTGCAATTAACAAGAAAAATATTCATAAAGCCATTGTTAGTCAAAATTGAGCAGAACACAAAGTGAACCAAAGAAGCTATACAAAGTACATTATATTTCATGGGCATAGAAAACCATCATCTGAAACAACTCCATTGATTCAAATAAGTGATGTATATCAGTCATCTAAATCGTTTAATATGATACAATGATTTATTGGCCTATATGATTGACAGATGTTAGGAATTTGACAAGGTAATTTTAAGCTAGCTACGGTTAGAAAAAATGTAAAATACATACTTGAACTTCTCCTATTCCTTCTGGAAGAATTTTCCCCATCTCAATTGACAAAAGCCGACCAAGGTACTCGAGCTTGGCTCTCAATGCATCACCAATTTGTCTAACAATCTCACCACGTTTTGGTGCAGGAAGCTGAGGGAAAATATATAACAATTATACAAAAGATGATGAATCGTTCTATTGTACTCATTTTAAAACCATACCGATAAGCTAAATTGAGCTAATATGAGAAAGACCAAAATAATGAACAATATGTATTTATGCAAACGTTCACTTACTTGCATCCAGATCTTTGAGGCTTCAACACAAGCCTGCATGCCCTCCTCATAATCTTGAGAAGAAGCTTCTACAACTTCAGCAATGGGCTGGATCAGCAAGATAGCAAGCAATTACTTATTCAAAAACTTGCCATTTGAACACAAACCATCGACTGATACAACCGATATATAACATCAATATAGTACTAAAGATCTTGAGAAATAGAGTTTAAACGAAAATCCAAAAGTGGAGTTTACTAGGTACAAATTTCAGTCGATTGTTTCTTCAGTATAATTCTAATTATTCTTCTAGAACATCCTAAAAGTGACCTCCTTCTTACTAGATAGAATTTCTATATACTACTTTATAAGTTGGAATGGAACCTCCAAAGAAACAAAAAGATGCATGCAATCAAGTGATCCGCAACACCTACACTACTTGCATATATATAGATCAACTAAATATCAATCATATGGCTAACTCAAGTAATTGGGGATAAACCGTAGAGAATAATAAATTACTTAACTAGTAATCACTGGTGTGTTCTTAGATCCATGATTACAGTTTATATAACATGTTGCAAAATGCATTTGATTCCAGAACAATAATCTAGTCCAGTGAAATCAATAAAACCCTTGAATATTGCAGATCACAGCATTCTATTCATCTTAAATCAAAGAAAAGAGTTCCAAACCAGACCTAATATAGCTGTCAAATTCAATCTGATCATCCAGAAGTAACACAGAAGCTCAATATTCTAACCAAAACAACCTAGAGATTGATTATCAATACACAATAGAAATCAAACTACCTTGTTGTTAGCAGGATTCACAGATGACACAATAGAACCACTTCCCTTCCATATACCGTTAACAAAACTACCAGAATTTCGAGGCTCAATGCTGATCTCCTTCAAAAACTCATACTCCTTAGCAAAACTCATATCTGCAAAAAAACAGTACTCCACTGACACATCAAACACACAACACACAACACACAAACACATATATATGAATCAATTTCAAACTGCTGATATCAGTTGCAGATTATAGTGATGAAACAGTAGTAAATCACAAATACACACACATATACATATGAATCAATTTCAAATTGCTGATAGCAGTTGCAGATTATACTGCCGCATCGCTATGAGTGAAGATCAATCGAGTACCTGAAACAGTACTCCACTGACAAATCAAACACACACACATATATATATATATGAATCAATTTCAAATTGCTGATATCAGTTGCAGATTATACTGCTGTATAGCGATGAGTGAAGATCAATCGAGTACCTAAAACAGTAGTCACTAACAAATCAAACACACACGCACACACGCACAAACATGTATCAATTTCAAATTGCCGATATCAGTTGCAGATTATACTGCTGTATCGCCATCAGTGAAGATCAATCGAGTGCCTAAAACAGTAGTCACTGTCTCACCGACAAAAAAAAAAAAATACGCACACACGTATATATATGAATCAATTTCAAATTGCTGATATCAGGTGCAGATTATACTGCTGTATCGCGATCAATGAAGATCAATCGAGTGCGTAAAACAGTAGTCACTGACTCACTGACAAATCAAACACACACAACACACACACACGTATATACATGAATCGATTTCAAATTGCTGATATCAGGTGCAGATTATACTGCTGTATCGCGATCAGTGAAGATCAATCGAGTGCCTAAAACAGTAGTCACTGACTCACTGACAAATCAAACACACACAACACACACACACGTATATACATGAATCAATTTCAAATTGCTGATATCAGGTGCAGATTATACCGCTGTATCACCATGAGTGACGATCAATCAAGTACCTGATACAGTACTCAACTGACAAATCAAACACACACACACACACGTATATACATGAATCAATTTCAAATTGCTGATATCAGGTGCAGATTATACTGCTGTATCGCGATGAGTGACGATCAATCAAGTACCTAAAACAGTACTCAACTGACAAATCAAACACACACACACATATATACGAATCAATTTCAAATTGATGATATGAGTTGCAGATTTTGGTGCCATATCGCGATGAGTGAAGATGAATCGAGTACCTGAATCGTCGTTGGAGATGATTTGGGGAAGAAATTGTAGTAATCTAATGAGTTTGAGATTAGATGAGATGAGTGGGGCGTTATGGTAGAGGTGATTAACTAAATATAGAGAGATGAAAGACGTGTTATCGGAGAAGACTGTGATACGACAAAATGGTGAGGGAAAGATAGGGATGGTGATGCTATTGGGATGTCACGTTTGCTACTCGATACTCTACCAAACTACCACGTAGTAGTAGTACACTTGTTTACACAATAAAAGTGTGATACGACAAAAGCTTGTTTTAATGTTTATCATATATTTTGATTATTTAATTTATGGATACTAAATGCTTTTCAAACTTAATTGATTATTTTTAACAGTTAATAAGATTAATTACATGTCATTGACACGTCTGACTAATATAATTATTTTTATTAGTTGAGTACAAAACTTTAGAGCATTAAACTGATATGTTCTTAAATAAAAACTAGTGCATTTGTTCGTCTTTAACAGTCCCGAACTTCAGATTGAACTTAAGATTGTGTTGAAGAAAAATCCATCATATGTGATAAAACCAACTGACACAACCTGAAAACTCTTAATTTTTTTAATCTTAGGTGGTATCTAAAAGTTGAATTAGTACTCTTTAAATTTATCATAAATTAATTATGTAAATTTAAAAGTATGTGTTTCGCCAAGGATCAAATATATTGAAACGCAAATGCAAAATTACGTTGCAACGACGGGCATTCCAATGTAAACCTTAACACATCAGGAAACTGGATCTATCAATAGATAGGTGATAGATCTGGATAAATGATGTTCGATCGTTGCTTGTAACCCACCATAGTTGATTGGAAAGTTAGTTAGTCACCTTAAAACCTTAACCTTTGTTGATGTCTACTCTCAAACCCTAGCATTGTTGCCTTTGAACTCATGGTTGGCACCTCCACAGTGCTTCATATAGCCATCATCATCTTGGTCACCGACCGAAAACTTATAGTTGTGGTTGTGACCACTAATAACCACGCCACCGTCTCTCTGATCTCACCACTAGGTTCTGCATCATCCTTTTAACATATTGGAGTTTTTAACTCGTCGGTACGCAACGCCGTCACCGTAGAGCCATCAGGAACCACCACATGTCCCTTGTTTTCTCTATCTCTCTCTTTTACACACACACTCTCTCTTTCTTTATTTTTTTTCTCTCTCTCTACGAATGATATGGGTATGGGTGTGTGCGTGTGAATGAGGGGCTGGTTGTTGGTTGAGTGGTTTTATGGTTGGGTAGAAAACATAAAAAAGCATGAGGTACAACACCCCATTGCACAAAACACTTCCTAAGCATAATGTAAAACGTCATATTGCAAAATCAAGTTGGAAATTAGTACTATATAAATATAAAATTATTAATTTATTATATGTAAAGTTTTTATGATTAATGATTAAACGATGGCCCACTTAAAAAATAAACTTGTATAAAAAACACAAGTTTTTAAACACAACAACTATTAAAAAAATTATTTTGTAATAATAAATAAACGTGTATAAAACAATTACTTCGTAATTAATATGTAATATTACTAAAACAACATATGGGAATTAAAAATAAGGATATAGATTAAATGTTAGCATTTGTTTATTACCAGTTTTCCAACTATTGATCCTGCAGGATCGGTTAAGGTCACTTAACACTTAGTTTTTCTCTCAAACTCACTTTGAACAACACTCGATTAAAGATAGAGTCAGTAAGAATTGATCACAATATAGCAAGTAGTAAGGAGCACAAAAAGTAATTTTCAAGGTATTTTTATATATTGCTTCTCAACTCAAATAATACAAGACTCTTACAAGTAGTGTGTAATGAGTTACAATGAGAACCTATATATAATACTACTTACAGCCGGATATACTTTGATACCAGTTGGGATCCTATAACTAAAGCATATACTACAAGACTATAGTTTAAGGTATCTCAGATAAAGTCTTATCTGAGATATGGTAGTCAGGACATGTCCCTGACTTACCTTTTGTCACCAACCAAAGTTGGTAACTTGTACTATCATAAAAGATGAACAGTGAAATAAAGTATGGTCAATTACATGGCTCTTTAGGAAGAAGCCATGCAGCATCAGAGGTCTGCAGCGGAGTGTCAGAGACCATACTTGTGTCCACTGGTTCATAGCAGTGTCTTCCGAAGGTTAAATGGCTTCGGAAGAACAAGTACTTTCGAAGCCACTTATACTTCGGAAGAGGCTGCTTCTTCCAAGGCTTTGGAGACTTCTTCTTTTCTTCATACTTCGGAAGTAGTCTTCTGATTGTTCTCTTAAGACTTGATTCTCGGAAGCATGCTCTTGACTTCGGAAGTAGAGTTCTGTCTTCGGAAGTTTATCTTTCACTTTGTTTTTGGAAGAACTCTACAACCTTCGGAAGTTCCATGCTAAGCTTCGGAAGCCTTTGCATGTAGTACCAAAATTATCTAAGTGATTTGGT
>BJCM01205385.1:0-10331 GCA_018326385.1 Flaveria bidentis | reverse complement strand
ATTTGTAAACACGTTTGATTCTTGTAAACTTATGGCATTTCACCTGTATGTTGTAGTTAGTTGAACTTTGTAGCTACCATGTAATGTCGAATATATGTACAATCATTAACTATTGCTAGCCTAGCGAAGTCATAGATCTATAGGCCAGACAAGCCTGCTTGGTTGATCCAAGTACACTTAGCTAATCGTATATACTTTTAAACGTTTGAGACTTGTAAAACTTAGTCGAGGTTTGATTGTGCATTTCTGTCTTACATCCTAGTTTACTTTGTTCTCTAATTTACAACATGAATTGCCATCTTTTATATACTTATGTGTTACAAACTATGAAAATCTCACCAACATTATTGTTGACCTTTTATTTTTAACATGTTTCAGGAAATACTCAAGTTTGATCGCCACTTTTGAAGCTTATTCACACCTAGGATTGGACCTAGTTAAATAAATGAATAAACTTGTTATGTTTTCTTTATTTGAGACTTATGTTTGAAATGTTACCTTTGAAACTTATGAATAATATTTTTGGAGTTAATAGTAGCGTTATGTAGCTGTGAACGATCTTAACTCTCACTCCTCGACGTTTCCGCCGTCAGGGTTGGGGTGTGACTGAAAACACGGGGATGTAACGAGACGGGATCGTCATAACACATGGTAGACAATAGAGATGCAATATAAGTAATGATGACAAAGTGTGTCATGACGACACCCGACACAAAGGAGACTTGTCTCGTGTTTAGTCAATAATTCACGACAACATAGGCATAAGCATAAACATGTTATATGATTCACATAAACAAAGATGATAACATTGTAATATATTTCTCACAACCTGGGAACAAGTATCAAAAGAATAATGTTGTTTAAAGCAGACTACAACAATGATTCCAAAATGTATGTTTGTCAAGTATGTTTAGTCTCAAAAAATGCATCCTAGGGTCTCCACTAAGGCAGCACACCTAGATCTTCAATTAGCATTGTCACCTGAAAAGATATGCTCAAAATGGTCAATAAAATTATTGGTGAGCTCGTAGGTTTAAATAGTAAATAAGTAATTGATGTTGTATAGTAATTGTTGTGGAATACCGTGTATACAGTTATAAGTAAGCAAAATCACATGACAATGAGCTTTACAACCAAACCTAATGATGTACACACAGAATCTTGTCGGAATATATTCACCCAAGGGCCCGTTCCTGGCCACTGTTGGTACCAACTAGTATACCAACAGACAAGGGTGGGGGTGTCAATTACTAGCCTTTTCAACTCCGACCATCTTATCCTTCCGATAGCCTTGCTTCCCTCAACCTGGACAATATTGTCCCACCAGCACAAAGCTGAGTCCACGAAAGAGTGGGTAGCAAATTTTACTTTCTGATCTTCTCGGCACTCGCTAATATTTAGAACAGCTTCCATTTCCCTCACCCATTGGTGAGAAGCAATAGCAGTGCCATTACCATCAAAAGTTGGGGGCTTGCATCATTGAAATGCCCCATAGTTACAGCCTCGTGCCGCCTCCGGCGTAGGCTCTTCCTCTTCTTCTTCTTCTTCGTCACCGAAGAAAGCCGCTTTAGTTTCGGGCCGTCTCCTTTCACACGAAGGTCTACCCCTTTCCTATCTCTCCCCATCTCTAACAGCCTTTATAACTTCGGTCACCACAGACGGTAGGATCGTCAGCATGACCTGATGCACTTCCTCCACAACCGCCTCCTTCACTGAGGCTCTCAAATTAGCACTCTCATCACCACCCTCCGGATGAGGAGTCTCTGGTTCTTCATGGACCACCTTTTCGGTTCTAGGCCTTCCTCTCGTAACCCGTGGTTCAGCACCACGTCCTCCACCATGTGAAGCTTTAGAAGAACTACCACCAGCCATCCTCACACACACACGCTGAAAGATTCAAACACCAACACGGTCATTCAAGGGAACAACTCAGTTTATGTCAAGTATAGTAAGTCCCTAATTACAGTGGCCAGTTGTGATTAGCCACTTACTTTACTCTTCATATCCCAAGCATTTTCTATCCTGACTACATCAGTATCTAAATCTACACAAAAGCACACTAGCCATATAACATGCGCACATAATACCGGTTAACATTAACTTACTTTAAACGTTTACATAAAACCTTTACATGCAGGCACGTAGCTACTAGGACTGGCATCCCTTTCCTTTTAGTCCCATTCTCAGTTTAAGATTAGGTTTTTCAAAATATTTATCCAATTCACTTAAACTTTGGCTCTGATACCAACTTGTAAGGCCCCGTTCCCGGGCACCTCACAGTTGGTCATTCGTTGCAAATAAAACATTATACAATGTATATTTATTTTGCAGCGGAAATTAAAACTTTCATTAATAACTAAAAACATGTCATTTTCTTCATTTACAATATTTGTTTTCATCTCAAAATACAAAGACATGTCAAAATATGGATGCCAACCTCAAAATGCTCCTAGTAGCTTATGCATCCATGCCTGCAACTCCTCAGCATCAACAAATACCTGCCAACTATCATGTACAAAAGTCAGCGACGCTGAGTGAGTTCTAGTTTTATAGTAAAATACTTTTCTTTCGTTAAAACCGTTCTTTTACTTTCTTTCAAAATCATACTATACTTTACGTTCGTTCGTGATCATACATCATACGTACATACAGATAATATCATTATTATCTTTATCATTAAGTTTGTTAACTTCCGTTAACCCAACGTACTTCATTATCTTTCACTTCACTCTCTAGATCCGGTCAGACTTTACCCTCTTCGTGGCACTCAGCCACGATTACTAAGGTCGAATGACAAGGTCTGTATCGTACATTATTATGATAATTCATTAACGTTCATTTCATATGTTCTTTCTTTCATACATTTCTTCGTTCATTACTCTTCATTACTCGAATCTTGTCTCATGCAATATCCCCGACTCATGCTCAAAAGCTGATGCTGTGTCGGGGCCTGTACATAAACCCCCGACTCATGTCCGAAGACTGACACAACACCGGGATATGCGACAAAGATTCCATACGAGTCAATCACAAGGATTGAACTCTATCCGAGTCTGTTGCGACGCTAGGTCGCTCACCTCATTATCTCGTCTCATGCAATACTCCTGACTCATGTTCGAAGACTGACACAGTACCGGAGTACGCGACAAGGACCTCTATCGAGTCTGTTGCGACACAGAGTCGCTCACCTCATAGGCAATCTCAACGATTGCACGCTATCCGAGTCTGTTGCAACAACATGGTTGCTCACCTCATACATATGCTTGGCTTTATGCCACACCCCCGAAGTTATGCGTAACTCGGGTAACCATCATTTATTTCACCCCCAATACTATGGATAACTACACCCCCATCGAAATGGGTACATCACCCCCATCAACATGGGTACTACACCCCCATCGAAATGGGTACATCACCCCTATCAACATGGGTACTACACCGACGGTCAGCCACAAAGACTAGAACCCTTGCGTGCACACTTTAGGATTAGCTGAACCTCACGTGGTAGAGCTTAAGGCATTTAGAGCTGTGCACTTCACTACACTTCGATTGCAAGCCTCTCACGTTCTCATTCATTAATACTTGCATTCATTCATTACGTTCCTCTTTTCATTATCTTCCACTTTACGTTACATAATACTTTCATTACATTCATTAACGTTCAACGCAAAGCCAAGGGAAGACATACATACATAATAGGGAACATACACATAATCATAAACATACACCATCACCATACAGGCATCATCATACATACATAACACACATCTGACATAAACCATCACATCATAACCAGGCCTATCTCCCGATATTACCCCTTGAAAACCACTTAGAAAACCCTAAGTCCAAATTAGGCGCATGGGACCCTTTAGGCGTATGAGTATAAAATTTCTAAGTGTAAAATAGTCTGGACGCATGGGCACTATTTGGGCGCTTCTGCCTTGTTCAGGCGTTTTGCCACTATGCAGGCGCATGACGCCTTTTCAGGCGCATCAACAACACTTAGCCGTCTCAACACTTGGGCACATGGGCACTATTTAGGCGCTTTTGCCCTGTTCAGGCGTTTCGCCACTATGCAGGCGCATGACGCCTGTTCAGGCACATCAACAACACTTAGCCGTCTCAACACTTGGGCGCATGGGCACTATTTAGGCGCATGGCCAACACTAAGGCGTCTAGCCAACATGCTGGGCGCATGGGCCACTATTTAGGCGCATGACCCACTCTTGGGCGCATGGCCAACACTTAGACGCATGGCTAACATGCTGGGCGCATGGGCCACTATTTGGGCGCATGGCTCACTCTTGGGCGCATCAGAACCTTATGAAATATTTTCTATGCTACCAACATCACCCGATTATCATTCAAACACTACCCAAACATAGATCTAACATACCAGGGGCACCTAAACATGCTAAGCATCAACACTAACCTATAATCAACTCTAAAACATACATACATACATCATTTCTAACACAAGGCTGTAGACCCATGGTTACTTTCAAAATGTTTACTTAGTATGCATAATAGCCCCAAACAAGTTGAAAATTAGTAAAGAGGGGTTCTAGAAACTCACCTTGAACAACCTTTAAGCAACACCCTTCAAGTTCGAGACCCACCTTCGATTCAGCTCTTGAATCCCGAAAACAAACACTAAACACCAAGAACTTCGATAAAGAACTCGAAACCCAGCTGAAACAGAGCTCATATAAGAGAAGACTTACCTTTGCAGCTGCTTCTTCCTCTTTCTCTCTCTAGAACCGGGGCTCTCTCTCTCTTCTTTCTTCCTTTCAGCCGAATGAAGAAGATGAAGAAGAAATGGACGACCATGCCCCTTTAAACCTTAAAATAATAAGGTTTTTTACTTTGTACACTTTATCCCCTCCACTTGTGCTCATTATCTATTATTTCTATTTACTTTTCTTTTCCTTTCGTTTTAATAAAAATTTGGGGTGTTACATGAACCTCCATTCATAAGATTGGCCTTCAGTCGTGCAATACACGCAGAGTCGCATACATTCATTAGGTCACAGACTCAATCACATGCATACACTCATCCGCATTGACTCAATCGCACGCGTCATTCATCCGCATTGACTTAATCGCACGCATTCATTCGATCGCACGACTCAGTCGCACGACTCACCCAGTCGCACGGCTCAGTCGCATGACAGACCCAGTCACCAGAATGGCAGATTCGTGACTGCAGAACTGCAGAGCAGCCTTCGGCTGCTCCATGCATGAGTTTTACACCACAAGGACTTCCAGAAACACACTACAAACACACCCAAACAAGAAGAACACGCAGAAAGACATCACACGCATCCACACGACCTCATGTGTTTGGGTTGGACTTGAACACCCGAAACCCTAAATGGACAGTAGAAAACGAGCAAGAAAAGGGACAACCAAAGTCGTCTACCTGCAAGAGTGGAGTAGACTCGATTGTAGTCGAAGTCTAGACGATGAAAACGTGAGGAAACGGGGTGGTTTTGGTGAAAGGAAGGAGATGAAAAGTGAAGAAGAGGAAGAAGAAGAAGAAGATGAAGAATGAAGCTAAGGCTAGGAAATGGGGTTTATATACCCAGCCCAAGTTTGGAAAATGACACATTTAGTCCCTGCACTTAAATCCCCGAATTCCCAAATTTGTTTCGGTTGAAAACGACTTAATTAGGCTAATTATATTAATAGTAAAGATGTAATTAATGTTATTGATATCTTAAAATGGTTTTATTAATGACAACAATATTGTATAAAAATGGCATATTTAAGGATAACGGTGATGAAAATTGTAAAAGTTTTAAAGATGACATACGTTTACGATGAGAGAAGAAGCATAAAGATGATAAAGCAAGTATAATATCCACACGAATAGTTTATAAGGATGAGGAATGAACGTTCAAGGAAAAGTTAATAGAAACCACGTTAATTGACGGACCTTGTGGTGACAGATGTCACAGTATCCCCCAGTTGAGAGAATTTCATCCCAAAATTCAGCTGGAGTTAGGTCCAAGAGTGTCATCCTCGAATAGATGTGGATATTTAAGTTTCATCTGGTCTTCTTGTTCCCATGTAAACTCTGGCCCTCGTTTTGAATTCCATCTCACGCGGACAATTGGTATTCTGCTGCGCCTCAATTTCTTGACCTTTCTGTCCATGATCTCAATGGGTTCCTCGACAAAATGAAGTTTTTCGTCGATCTTGATGTCCTTAATTGATACGTGAAGGGATTCGTTAGCCAAACACTTTTTGAGGTTCGACACGTGGAACGTATCATGTACACCGCTGAGTTCTTGTGGTAACCTTAATCGGTAAGCCACTGGACCGATTCTTTCTGTATTCTCGAATGGTCATACGTATCTTGGGGATAACTTCCCTTTCTTTCCAAACTGAACAATTCCTTCCCAAGGAGAGACCTTGAGTAAAACGTGATCCCCAACGTTAAATTCTAGAGGCTTCCGACGGTGGTCGGCATAGCTCTTTTGGCGATTTCTGGCAGCTTTTAGTCTATCTTTGATTTGGAAAATCTTTTCGGTTGTTTCTTGAATGATCCCTGGGCCTGTTAACTGACTTTCACCAATATCGGCCCAACAAACGGGAGATATGCATTTCCTTCCATACAACGCTTCGAATGGAGCACATCCAATGCTCTTATGGTAGTTGTTGTTGTAAGAGAACTCAATCAACAGTAAATGAGTGTCCCAACTACCACCAAAGTCAATTAGACACGCTCTTAGCATGTCTTCCAAAATTTGTATAGTTCGTTCACTTTGGCCATCCGTCTGAGGGTGATAGGCGGTACTCATATCTAATCGAGTGCCCATCGCTTTCTGTAGTGTCTGCCAAAATCGTGAAGTAAATCGACTATCACGGTCGGATATAATTGACACCGGTACTCCGTGTCTTGTCACGACCTCCTTTATGTATAATCTCGCCACCTTATCCATTTTGTAGTCTTCTCGGATCGGCAAGAAATGAGCTGACTTCGTCATCCGATCCACTACGACCCATATCGAGTCATGCCCGTTGCTCGTTCTAGGGAGTTTGGTAATAAAGTCCATGGCTATGTTCTCCCATTTCCACTCGGGAATCTCAGGTTGCTGTAACAATCCTGATGGTTTCTGATGTTCAGCTTTAACTTTCCAGCATGTCAAGCACCTGCTGACGTACATAGCAATGTCTCTCTTCATGCCTGGCCACTAGTACAGATCCTTAAGATCGTGATACATCTTATCTGCACCAGGATGGACAGAATATCATGTCTTGTGTGCTTCATCCATGAACAAGGTACGTACACCTCCCCATCTGGGTACCCATATACGATCCATGAAGTACTGTATACCATCATCCTCGCAAATCATCTGTTTATCCAACCCTCGGAATTCTTCTCCAGTAAGGTTTTCTTCTTTCAATGCCTTACTTTGTGCAATTTGGATCTGGGCTTTCAAATTCGTTTGAATAGTCAATCCCAACGCTCGAGCACGTAGTGGTTTCACGCGTTCTTTACGGCTTAAAGCATCAGCCACCACGTTAGCTTTCCCCGGATGACACCAGATTTCACAATCGTAGTCGCTAAGTAGTTCTACCCAACGTCGCTGACGCATATTAAGTTCCTTATGATCCAGGATATGTTGGAGGCTCTTATGATCTGTGTAGATGATGCATTTGGTTCCATATAGGTAATGCCTCCATATCTTAAGTGCAAATACTACAGCGCCCAACTCCAAATCATGGGTTGTATCGTTCTTTTCGTGCACCTTAAGTTGTCGCGAAGCATAGGCAATCACCTTATCCTTCTGCATTAGTACACATCCCAATCCTTGATGTGAAGCATCGCAATATATCAAAAAACCATCGGTTCCGTCTGGGAGGGACAATATCAGTGCGTTGCACAACTTCTCTTTCAACGTTTGGAACGCTTATTCTTGTGCATGTCCCCAATCAAACTTCTTGTCTTTCTGAGTCAACAATGTTAATGGTTGAGCGATCTTTGAAAAATTTGCGATGAAGCGACAATAGTATCCGACCAATCCTAAGAATTGTCCGTATTTCTGATGGTGTCTGGGGTGCATCCCATTTCTTCACCGTTTCGATCTTGCCGGGATCTACATGAATCCCATCCTCGTTAACCACATGACCCAAAAACTTCACTTCCCGCAACCAGAATTCACATTTCAAGAACTTGGCGAAAAGTTTCTCTTCCCGTAACATTTCCAGTATTACCCGGAGGTGTTCTTCATGATCCTTTTTCGATCGGGAGTAGATAAGTATATCGTCTATGAATACGATCACGAACTTATCCAAATAAGGTTTACACACCCGATTCATTAGGTCCATAAACACAGCTGGTGCGTTAGTCAACCCAAATGGCATGACCAAGAATTCATAGTGCCCATAACGAGTTCTAAATGCTGTTTTCGGTATGTCATCCTCGATAACCCTTAGTTGATGGTATCCAGAACGAAGGTCGATCTTGGAGAAATACAAAGCTCCATGTAGCTGATCAAACAGATCGTCGATCCTGGGGAGAGGATACCGATTCTTCACGGTTAACTTGTTCAACTCACGGTAATCGATACACATACGGAATGACCCATCTTTATTTTTGAAAAATAATACCGGTTCTCCCCATGGTGAGTGACTCGGCCGAATAAAACCCTTCTCCAGTAGTTCCTGTAACTGACTAGATAACTCTTGCATTTCAGATGGTGCTAACCGATATGGCGTCTTTGCTAACGGTGTAGCTCCAGGAACCAACTCTATACGAAATTCCACCTGTCATGGAGGAGGCAAGCCAGACAAGTCATCAGGGAATACATCGGGGTTGTCTCGTACCACTGGAATATCTACTAATTTCCTCTCCTCTTCCTTCTTTTCTACCACATGAGCCAGAAAAGCATAGCACCGCTTTCGTAAACTTTGGCATGCTTTCATGCAGGAGATAAGCTTTAAGCTTCTTCCCGGTCGTTCTCCTTGAATCCTGAGTACCTCCCCGTTTGGCATGGGGATTCTACTACTTTGTCACGACAGACAATCTCAGCTTCGTGTTTCGACAACCAATCCATTCCCATAATCACGTCGAAACTCCCTAACTCAAAGGGTATCAAGTCTATATCGAAGGCATGATCCTCCAATATCATCGTGCACTTTCTAATGATTTCATTGGACTGTACAACCCTACTATTGGCCATTTCTACGGAGTAGCTAGTTTCTAGCCTACTAGGACTCAAATCGAGCAATTGCACAAACTCAGAAGATATAAAGCTATTGTCTACTCTAGTATCAAATAATATAGATGCGAAGTGATGATTGAGTAAGTGCGTACCCGTGACGACATTCGGGTCCTGACGGGCATCGTTGGCTCCAATGACAAATGCACATCCTCGAGCTGTATTTCCTTGATTTGTCGGGCCTTGATTCCCAGTTATGGCTATCACCGATTGCTGGTTGTTCCCTTGTTGACCCGGCGCCCGATTCAGTCTGGGGCACATGTTTCTGTAGTGATCAGGGCCTCCACACTCATAACAGACCCTGGCATTCCTGGCGGGGTTAACCGCGTTGACCAGTGCCACCAGATTCGGCGCCACTCTGCAGTCTTTTGCTAGATGCCCCGGGCGTCTGCAGTTTACGCACACCCAGCACGACATTCCTGGGGGATGATAGAAGTTGCACCTATCACATTTGGGGTGCGGCCCAACATAGTCTCTTTTGCCCTGTGTCACGGCCACAAAATTCCTGGTTGTCTTGGCCCTTTTGTCAACTTTCCTGGTACTCGATCGGCTCGTTTCTCCAACATCCTTCCTTTTCTCTGCTCCTCTTCCCAATACCCCTGTTCTTACCATCTCATCAGTTAGAGCGCCAGCCTTCAGAATTGCGCTTTGTATCGTAGGAGGAGGAGCTGTTGTTACCATCGCTCGGATTTGAGGCGCAAGTCCCCAAATATACCTCTCGATCCTCTTTGATTCCGGAGTGACCAGATGTGGAACCAATCTTGCCAACTCATGAAATCGATCAGTGTATGCTGCGTGTCCAGCCCCCACCATAGCATGATTCCAGAATTCATGCTCCAGTTTCTGCATCTCATTGAGGGGGCAGTATTCTTTAGTGATCAGTGCTTTAAACTCATTCCATGACATTTTCATTGCTGATTCTCTTCCCCTTGCCTGAACCTGGGTGTTCCACCAAGTTAGTGCCTTGCCCTGTAGTGAACACGTGGCATACTTGATCTTCTGGCTATCGAGGCATTCGTTGATGTCAATTACTGCCTCCATTTTCTCAAGCCACCTGGTCAGGGCTATCGCTCCACCTTTTCCATCAAACTC
This sequence comes from Flaveria bidentis, assembly GCA_018326385.1. Lineage (NCBI taxonomy): Eukaryota > Viridiplantae > Streptophyta > Magnoliopsida > Asterales > Asteraceae > Flaveria > Flaveria bidentis. The sequence continues at coordinate 9 of BJCM01205385.1, read as the reverse complement.
TTTCGGTTT
>BJCM01205369.1:0-10519 GCA_018326385.1 Flaveria bidentis | reverse complement strand
AGAGGATGAAGAAGTGATAGTGAAGAATCTCTCTAAGAAGAGTGAAGAAGAGGATTCTAAGAAGGGCCACTATCCTTCTGAGGAGAAGAAGAAGACTGTGATGACCAAGTCAATGAGAAAGAACTTGATCAGAAAGAGCAAAAGAAAAGCTAGGAAGGCTCAAGAGATCAAGGCTACTTTTGACTCTAAGGAGAAACAAGTTTTTATCTCTACAGGGTTTGAAGTAGCAAAGACTGAAGACATCAACCTAAACTCTTCGGCTAAGGGTTCCGGTTCATGTTCAAATCATCTTAGTACCAAAAAGAAGGCTGATCTGTTGTGTACCACTAGTACACAGTCTGGACCATCCAACTCCAAGAACAGTCCTAAGCCCAAAAGGACTGTCTTAGCATCTGCAAAGATGAGGGTGGAGAAGGGAAGTGACCAAAGTCAATCTTGTTCCCAGCAGAGGGCTCTTGGGAAGAAGAAAATAGAGTGTGTCAAGTGTGAAAATACTGCTCATCTTGCTAAGGATTGTCCACACAATCCCAAAGGTACTCTTCATATGACTAAGACAAGGACTTCTAAGAGTTCTAAGAAGATTCATGCTTTAGAAGGAAAATTTGTTTCCTTCGGAAGCTTCAAATCTAAGAAGAAGGCAAGTGGAAAATTGCCTTCAGAATAAAAGTTGGTCTCGGAAGGAAGTAATACTTCCGAAGCACTGAAGTTTGCTGCAGTGTCTTCAAAATCTTCCGAAGGTCCAGTCATCAAAACTTCCAAAGTCTCAAAAGCTTCCGAAGTATTGAAGGTCAAGTCCAAGCTTCCAAAGCTGGTGTGGAAGTCAATGAAAGACCAAGTGACTGAAAATTCTCCATCAACAACAGTTCAAGATCCTCCAAACACAACCATAGGATCTATTACTATTGCATTACCTTCTGCTTCTCTTAGTGAGCTCAATACAAATAAGGCTTGGGTTTCCAAATGTAACAAATCATTTTCTTTGTGCAGGGATAGCTCAAGAAAAACAAGAATGTCTGGATCATGGATAGTGGTTGTTCCAGGCACATGACAGGCAATAGGTCACTACTCCAGAACTTTGAAAGGATTGATGGAGGACTAGTTTTTTTTGGAGGAGATGAAGGTGGTTACATTTCTGGAAAGGCAATGTCATAAATGGTAAGCTTAGCATTGAAAAGGTAAACTTTGTCAAGGAGCTTGGGCACAATCTTCTGAGTGTATCCCAATTTTGTGATCAGAGTCATAACATGCTCTTTACTGAGCATGAGTGCATTGTTCTCAAGCCCGGGGTGGTCATTCCTCATGAGCATATTCTGCTCAGAGACCCTAGGAAAGGGAACACGTATAGGATGGACTTGCAAGAAACATCTCATTCTGGAGAAGTTTTATGCTTTCGGTCTAAAGCCAATAGTGATGAATCTTTCCTATGGCATAAAAAAATGTGCCATGTAAACTTTAAGAACATGAATAAACTAATTAAGAATGATTTGGTAACTGGAATGCCAAAGAAAGAGTTTACAAGTGATGATCATTGTGTTGCATGCCTGAAAGAGAAGACCCATAAGGTATATCACAAGCCTAAGGAAAGAAACTCCATCACTACACTCCAAGACTTGTTACATATGAATCTCTTTGGCCCTGCCAGTGTAATGAGTCTAGGAAGAACCTCTTATTGTTTAGTGATCACAAATGACTTTACAAGATTCACTTAGGTCTTCTTCCTTATAACTAAGGATGAGACACTTGAGATTCTGCAGAATTTCTTCCTAGATATTAAGAATCAATCTGATCACAAGGTCAAAATCATAAGATGTGATCAAGGAACTGAATTCAAGAACCAAATCCTTGATACATTTTGTGATGAAAAAGGTATTACAAGACAATATAGTGTTCCCTGGACTCCTTAGCAAAATGGTGTTGTTGAGAGGAGAAACATGACACTTATTGAAGCTGCAAGAACCATGTTGTCTAACTCTAAGTTGCCCATCACCTTCTGGGCAGAGGCAGTCAACACTGCCTACTATGTGGAGAACAAATTTTTAGTGGTTAAGACTTATGGCAAGACTCCTTATGAACTTTGGCATAAGAGGAAACCTTTCAATTGTTTTCTTAGGTCATTTGGATGTCCTTGCACCATCTTGAATACCAAAGATCAAATTGCCAAATTTGCTGAGAAATCAGATGATGGACACTTTATTGGATACTCTTCCTAAGCTAAAGCTTATAGAGTATACAATCTCAGAACTAGAATTGTTAAGGAGTCAACCAATATGACTTTCAATGAACACACACCCTGTGTAGCTGGTTCTGGTCTTGATTGGTTGTTTGTTCTTGATTTAGTTACCAACTGTTTTAACAAATCTTGTGAGATTGTTTCAGGATATGCAGAAAACTTAAATATAGGTTATCCTGATCCAAGATTTGAGCTAAGAATACCTTCATGTAATACATCTTCAACTTCAATTGGAACTAATTCTGCAAATGAGGTTTCTATCAGTGCCACAATGACAAACTCAGCTGATACTTCTGGGATGCCTTCAAATTCCAGCTCAGAGGCTCCATAACCAGATAAAGATGCTTCAAATGTAGAAGAAAACAATGAAGGTGGTGACAGTGATCAGGATTTTCTTGATGCTGATAATAACCACTCCATAGATGACAACATCAATGATGTCACACACTCATTGGATCAAGTTTCTCTTGATAAGTGTACTGATGTAGTGGGTGAAACGACGATGTTAGATCTCAATTTCTTTAATTTAGATCTATCTCAACAACTTGTTATGATCCCTTAACTAAGGATCCACAAGTCTCAGCCCACCACAAACATCACTGGAGATGTTGTCATAGGGGTAAGAACAAGAGGACAAACCCATGACGCAATGTTTGTCTTAACTCTTGTCTCTTATCCCAGATAAAGCCAAAGAAAATTGATGAGGCTCTAAAGGATGGAAGTTAGGTTGAAGCAATGCAACAGGAGCTACTTCAATTCAAAAGGCAGAAAGTTTGGAACCTTTGTCCTCTTCCTTATAGGAAGACTACCATTGGAACAAAATGGGTGTTTAGGAACAAGAAGGATGATAGAGGCATTATCATCAAGAATAAAGCTAGTCTAGTTGTTCAAGGGTACACAAAAGAAGAAGGGATTGAATACACTGATGTCTTCGCTCTTGTAGCAAGACTGGAAGCTGTGAGGATACTTCTAGCATTTGCTGCATCCAAGAACTTCAAGGTTTATCAACTTGATGTAAAGTGTGCTTTTTTATGGAGTGATTGATAAAGAGGTATATGTCAAATAGCCACCTGGTTTTGCAGATCCTGATCATCTTGATTATGTCTGCAAGCTTGACAAAGCTCTTTATGGGCTGCATCAGGCACCCAGGAAGTGCTATTAGACTCTATCTCAGTATCTCTATAGACATGGATACAGGAGGGGTACTATAGATGGAACTCTCTTTATCAAAGAATAGGGAAATAACTTGATGCTAGTTCAAGTATATGTAGATGACATCATCTTTGGTTCAACTAATCCAAGGCTCTGCAAAGACTTTGAGAAGCTGATGAAGGACGAAATTAAAATGAGTGCCATGGGGAAATCAATTTTCTTTCTGGGAATTCAAGTGAAGTAGGTTGAAGATGACATCTTCATTAGTCAGTCAAAGTATGTTCAAGACATACTCAAGAGGTTCAACATGACTGATTGTAAGATTACTAAGACACCCATACAGGGCTATGATTAGGTCTCTTATGTATCTTACAGCTAGCAGGCCTAATATCATGTTTGTTACATGTATTTGTGCAAGATATCAAGCCAACCCTAAGATGTCTCACCTTATCACTGTCAAGAGGATTCTAAGATACCTCAAAGGTGATTCAACACTTGGTCTATGGTATCCTAAGAATTTTGACTTCAATCTATATGCATATACACATAGTGATTAGGGTGGTTGCAACATGACTGCAAAGTCTATATCTGGGGGATGTCAGTTTCTTGGTGGAAGGGTTGTCTCATGGCAATGCAAGAAACAATCCGATGTCTCTACATCAACTGCTGAAGCTAAATACATTGCTGTTGCAAGCTGCTGTGCTCAAGTGCTTTGGATTTAGAATCAGATGTTGGACTATGGGTTAAACTTCAAGGAGACTCCCATTCACATAGACAACAACAGTGCTATTTCAATCATAGAGAATCCTGTGCAGCACTCAAGGACTAAACACATCAACATCAGGTATCATTTAATAAGACATAATTATGAAAAGGGATTAATTAAACTAGTCAAAGATCACACAAATAAACAATATGCTGATCTATTTACAAAAGCTTTTGATGAACAAAGATTTAAATATCTAATATCAGCTATTGGGATGATAAACTTTGAGTAGGTTTTTCTTAAAACTAATTCTTATTATTCTTAAAATCTATGTGTCCTAAGTTGTCTAGTTCATCACATTCATAAGCTCTTGTTTTCTTTGGATGAAAATATTTTTGAAGACTTCCCTTAGGTTTTAGAAAATTTTTGGTCCTTCGAAAGATATGTTTTTATCTTCAGAAGAAAATCATGCATTCAAAACAAATAACTGTCTAAAAAATTTACCTTCAGACAAAATTTCTAACATATCTTCTGAAGCTTAAGTGCTTGTCTCAGACACATCTGTTTTCAAGGACCATTCTCTTTTGAAGAAAAATTTTCACAACTCTCAAGAAAATCTTCCAAAGTCATTTTAGCTTCGGAAGATTTTTCATTAAAACTTCCGAAGATAATTTACCTTCGAAAGCTTTTTGACTTCCAAGAAAACTACTTTTTGAGCAAAAGTAAACTAATTTTTCAGAGGTGGGACCGGCATCCGGATTTCAAAGTTTATCCTCTTTCATTAAACTTTATCTGAAATACTTTTTCACATATAAACCCAACGGTTTCCCCCTCTTTCTATCATCTCCTTTTTCCTCCTGACCTAAAACCCTAAATTTTCTCTCTGAAATTTCTTTCTTCTTTCTTTCTTCATTCTTAAGTTATCTCAAAATGGCCAACCCTCATCACAAAAATGATCCAAACTTTATCATGCAGTTACACAGACAACATAATCAGGTTGCTCTGTTAAGCTCTGAGAAAGATCCTCATTTCTCAGAGGTTTGTCCTTTCTTAGCTCTGTCAAACTATTTCACCTCCCTGACCATTGATCCTCCACTTTATGATGATCATTTGCTAGAATTCTGGAAGACCTGCCAAGAGGTCGTAATGGACGGGGAGAAGGCACTATCTGCCACAGTGTAGGGGAGAACAGTCTTCATCACTCCGGCCAACATCAACATGCATCTTCAGCTGGATGATGAAGAAGGTGAGCTGCTCTTTCCCAAGGAAGCTGTTAACCAGTCCTTCACGCAGATGGGCTATGAGGGAGACTATTCTATCAAGACCTTCAGGAAAGGGAAGGTCTCATCCCAATGGAAATTCCTGCTCCATGTGATCCACAACTTATCAAACAAGCATGGTGGATGGGACTAGATTCCTGAAGATCTCTCCTTCATTGTCCATGGGATGGTTCAAGAAGTCAAGTTCAAGTATTCTCAGTTTGTTTATACTAATTTGTTTGCAAACTTGGACTCCTTAGAGTATTACATGTTCCCTAGATATGTTCAATACATTCTTAACTATGAACTGGGCTCACAGTTAAGGGGAGCAGGTAATATTCTTAAATTGGGACAAATGAAGCCCAACAAATTTAAAATAATGAGAAAGCCCACTGTTGGCTTCTTTGGGGTAGAAACAGCCCTGACCCTAAAAATGTTAGAGCTCATTGCTCAAGGTGAAAACCTAGTAGGACTAGCTAGTGTTGAACCCATACCTTCTACTTCCCTACCACCTCAACTGCCACAAGTCACCCTCACCTACCAAAGAAAACACAAACGAACCCCTACTCAGACTATTCAGTCTATGGAGGCCCCCATATACTTACCCACACAGGAAGAAGTGGACACTGGAGCTCCCACTTCTCCTGAGGAGCAACCACTCCCATTCCTTCTATGATCAGTATTGAGGTTGCTCATGCTCAGCCAGATGAGCTCATAAGCCAAACTGCCTTAAGCCATCACTCTGAGTCTCAACACTCAGGTGATCAACCTTCAGGGGATAGCTACCACCCCCAACCTTTAGATCTCAATCAACTAATCCCCAACCTTGACTTCTATGCTGATGAAGATCTAGGTTTCAGTGTGTATCATGATTCTCTCTTCTTTTCCCCTACTCAAAGAGAGATTAATGCTCCTGAGTCTCCTATTTATATCCCACATCAGTCACCTACTACTGAGATGGACACTTCTGAACCTATTCAGGATGTCCATATGAAAGAGGCTCTCACTTTTGAAAATTATTACATCATTAAGACTCAACCATGGCAACTCAGCCCACTGACTTCTCAACTGAGGCTGTTAGTGAGCAGAGGAAAAGCAGCAGCCAAGAACCTGAAGCTGGTGATGAGAGAGAGGACTCTGCTCCAATCATCTCATCCCCTAATGATTCTTCTGATGAAGATGAGGGGAATCTAAGACTAAAGGTGCAACAACTGGCTACAACATGCACCTATTTAGTCTCTAAGGTTAGCCACCTTGAATCTCAAGTGACTACCTTGCAAAACAGGGTCAATGATCAGCAACTTGAGATTTCATATCTTATGGACAAACTAGTTGGGAGACCTTTAAGAGGAGCTCGACTAGGAACACAAGAACCTGTGGAGGTGATTGACCTAACTCCTAGCTCGCCTATTCAAGTGGGTGATGCTACCAAAAAGGGGGAGAAAGACATCACTATCATAGAACCTGGGAGTTCTTCAGAGAGTATCGACATTAAGAACTCATCATCCTCACTTGCGATTGTGCCTACTCTGCAACTTCCTCAAGTTCATATTGATATGGACTCCATACACTCCTTAATACAGAGTCTGTTTGAGGAAGGGATACGAAGGGCTATGTCATCTCCACCATCTTAAAATCACATCATTAGGTGGAGGTATGACAGCAACAGAAAAGCCCTTATCATTCTTAGAGTTCAAGGGCAACAAGAGATCTTCAACTTTCACACCTTAAACTTTTATGAAAGTCTGGATCTAGTCACAATGCCACTTGTTAATCCAAGCCAATCAAGACAAGCTGACAGAATGGCTCAAAGAATCCAAGACGGGATCATTGCAAAGTTCAGCTTCGGGAAGAAGACTAAGGCAATCAGGTTATACAATCGGTCAACTGGATGTTGAGGCAGACCCTAAGATTAGTTTCATAGGGGAAACCTTGACTGAAGGTTCAGTGGCAGAACCTGAAAGCCCTATCCCATCAACATTAACTGCTGCACTGATCCATACCCTTCTTGAGACACATGCTGGTGAAGGTGCTTCTCAACCTCTCTCTGGCCAGAGCTTAGAAGCTACATCAAGCAATGAAGGCAAAAGCTCTCTCCACCCTGTGTCATAAAGGTCTGTGAGTGACAAAGAGAAAAGAAAGATGACATCTGTGGAGATTGAGGAGGAGGAGAGAGAGAGAAAAAGGAAGCTGAGGGGAGAAAGTTCCACTTTTGGGTCTGCAAGACTCATGGAGACTACAATCAGGGTTGCCCCCATACCAAACACTCAGGATGATAAGTTGAGGCCAGTTAGGATAAACTACTTGCAGACCAGGAACTATGGCATTGATAATGTCATTTCTCTCCTTTTGGATGAACTAAGTGAACTGGTGGACATGGAGTGGTCAAAGGAGAAGAAAGAGGAAGAAGATGCAGAGTTACTGGTTCAAATGAAAGAAGACAAAAGAAAGAAAAGACTATATAAGCATGTGACTACTCTCTCCCCAGTTCAAGAAAGTCCTGCGCATGAGGATGTGGTTCAACAAGAACCTCAGGTAGATAAAGAAGAAGACAAGATCAAGATGATCAACTACCTGAGTGCCACAAGCCTCTATCAGTCAGAAGCACTTCTTCCCTTATCCTATGACTATGTTGAGTTTGAGTATCTCAAACAACTTGAACTTGAGATAGTCAAGGAAAGAAAGACAACCAAAAGAAAGCTAAGGGAAGAAGCTGCTAAATCAAAAGGCATCATCCAAAAGAACATGAAAAAGTCTACAGACAGGCAGAGGATGATGAGCTTCTTGAAGCTGTATGGATTCTCCGAAAGGAGACTTGGCCCCATATCTCTATCCATTATGGATGAGCATATCAGGGTGATCAAGCGGAAGATAAAGAGTGGAGAGCTGATTGACTTACACTCCCCTCCAAGTCAAGCTCCACCTAAAGTTGAGGTTAAGGTTGAACAACCAGAGACAACACAACTCGGACCTCCTGCTGGATCTCAGCAAGCTTCATCTTCTGATCCATAGCAGGATCAACCTCCCTCTCCTTCTAAACCTGTGAGAGAGGAAGTCCTAACTAAGAAAGACAATGAAGATTAATCAAGTGCTGCAGGGTAGTCTTCTCAGTTAAAAGGAACAAAGAGAAAGAAAAGGATTGCTTAAAAGCCAAAGTCAAAAAAGAGAAAGGCTGCATCCTTTTTTGAACCTCAGGATGAATTAGAACATCCTGAGGATGTGCAGCCAGAGGATGTTACATCAACTCCCATTCAAACAACTCCTCTAGCATCAAGAAGACCCATCTTGTTCTGGACATACACCAAAAATCTGGAAAGATGGCATCTCATCAGAGATCCAGGCATTGAAGACATCTATACTTGGCAAGACATGTTTTAGTTGCCTCTGCATGATCTCTTTTATATGAGAAGATATTTTGACAGTCTAAGGATTCTTGATCAACTCATGAAGAAAGGAATGGTCATTATTCTGATGTGGACTATTGATATCTGAAGTATACTAGTGTTTTGGTAATATCAGCCTAGGGGGAGTTTGTAGAGATTATATGAAGAGGATAATGCAACCCAAACACTCAAAGTCTCTCCTGCATGCTACAGAAGTACACTAAAGAAGAATGCTTCAAAAATATTCTAAGTGTGAAATCTTCCGAAGCCAAGACCAATATCTTCCGAAGCCAAAGATGAAGTCTTCCGAAGCTTTAGAGACAAAGTCTTCCGAAGCTCAACACTTGAAGACAGATTTCTTCCGAAGACTTTTAATACATGCTTTATCTGATGTACTTTTCCATAAAGCTGGACCCCTTTCCGCTGCAACTTTGTAAAGTCACCAACTTGCATGAGTTGGTGATAAGGTCCATGCTTTTGGTAACTGTACATTGAGGTCTTGAGTCTGTAACGTTTTACTTCATGTGCTTTATCCTTTTTGTAATAGATAAGGATGTGAGCTATGGCATGTCATAGTCACTAGTCAAAAGGTAATCTACATTTTGACTCTACAATTGATTTTGTTTTGTGTCTAGTCAATTGTATCCAGCTGGCCTTCAAAGTATGGCCTGCTGTAGGATGTAGTATAAGTATCTCAGGTTCTTGTAACTTTCTTTTATGGTTTGTAACACTTGTAATAGAACTTGAGAAAGCAATATACTACAATCTTGAAAACCATATACTTGTGTATCTTGTTCTCTTGATTTGTCTCTTTCTTACTTGTGTTCTTAGTATCTTCTATTGTGGTTAATCCAATTCACCATTTGATTAAGTTTAGTTTGTTCTCCTCTTTGTGTTGTTGTGTTGTAAGTGACCACCCTTCACCGGTCCTACATTTGGTATCAGAGCATTCCAGGCTGTTGATATAAGATCTCACCATCTTTAGATCCCTCACACATACAAATGCTAAACTTTTCAAATGACAGCCATTTCAAAAACTGATATGGAAACTGGAACCATGAACAAGTCCCCACTGATCACTCATAAAGACTTTGATACCTGGTGCCTAAGAATGAAAGGTTTCATCAAGTCTCTAGACTCAAGAATGTGGGAGTCTGTTGAGAATAGACCTTACATACCATACACACCTTCTTTTACTAGTGGTGGTATGATCCCCAAGGCTATGACAAACTACTTAGATGAAGATAAAAACAGAGTAGAGATTGACCAGAAGGCCATGACAGCCCTTCAGACTGCTCTTCCTAACTTTGTATACAGAGGTTTCAAGAAATGCAAAACAGCTAAGCAGCTGTGGGATGCATTGAAACTGATGTATGAGGGTTCCTTTGAAGCAAAGGAGAACAAGAAGGATCTCCTGAAGCAGTAGTTTGAAAACTTCAACCATGACTCAGCAATACTTAAGGTATGTTGAGATTGTGGATACCCTAGTGGATGGAGGAGTTGCTTTTTGGAACAGAGACATTGTAAGGAAGTTCATGTCCTCACATCCTAGGCAATGGACACACTACTGTGTGGTTATCAAGAGGACTGAGAACCTGAAAACTCTCACCCTGATAGAGTTATATGGGATTCTCAGTGGCTACCAGATGGAGATGAACATGCAAGGTTCATCTGGCAACTCCAATAATCAAATGGGTTCAGCCCTTCATGTGGTTGAAACGGATAGCATAGAACCCCAACATTATCTCATATGCTACCCTGACAACTCACCAAAGGGTCCTTTCATCAC
>BJCM01205362.1:0-19137 GCA_018326385.1 Flaveria bidentis | reverse complement strand
AACCCGGGGAGCCTCACATATTTTTTTAGGTTTTTTTTGGCCTTTAGTAAATACTAAAAATTTCTAAAAATTATAAAAGGTCATTTTATAAACTATGATCATTTTAAATCATTAGAATAATTTTTCTTTAAATTATTACTTAAAAAGAAACACTTTTATATTTTCTTAAATATAAAAAAAGAGAGATATATAAATAGTTTAATTTTATAAAAAGGTAGACTTTAAATAATATTTTGTTCACTTAAATATTATTATTTCATCTGTTATCTTCAAATTGTTGTTCTAAATTATGTTTACAAAATTTTATTTAATCTTTATACATCTATACAAATTGTTATAAATGCTATATTCTTATATATATAACATGTAACAAATTTCTTTGAGTTTGTTAAATATAATTGATTCCATTTTCTTAAACATAATTATTTGGCAAGCCCCAAATTCCCATCGAAACCCTAGTTCGCGTTATAATGTTAATCATACAATTAAACTTTAACCTTGTAAATATATATATTTATTTTTGGTGCATTGTGAAGGACTACGTTGAAACGTTGCCTATTATTTTTCCTATTATTCATCAATTATATACTTATTGATCATGTGAGTATTTCTATACCCTTTTTCGTATTTTCACACTTTGGGCTGAAACATGTTACTTTATCAACATTGCACTTGTAAATGTTTGATTCTTGTAAACTTATGGCAATTTACTTGTGTGTTGTGGTTAGTTGAACTTTGTAGCTACCATGTAATATCGAATATATGTACAATCATTAACTATTACTAGCCTGGCGACGTCATAGATCTATGGGCCTGACAAGCCTGCTTGGTTGATCCAAGTACACTTAGCTAATCGTATATGCTTGTAAACGTTTGAGACTTGTAAAACTTTGTCAATGTTTGATTGTGCATTCTGTCTTACATCCTAGTTACTTTGCTCTCTAACTTATAACCATGGAAATCTCACCGACATTATTGTTGACATTTTTATTTTTTACATGTTTCAGGAAATACTCAAGTTTGATTTCTACTCTTTGAAGCTTGCACATCTAGGAATGGACCTAGATAAATAAATGAAATAAGAATGACTTGTTACATCTTATGTTATGCTTTTAGTTTCTTTGAGACTTATGATTGTAATGGTACAATTGGAACTTATGTTTAATATATATTTGGGTTATTAAAAGCGTTATGTGGCTGTGAACGATCTTAACCCTCACACCTCGACGTTTCCGCCGTCAAGGTTGGGGTGTGACATAGAGAATCTGAACACTTTCTCCATGACTGAGCTTTATGGCATTCTAGATGGATACCGTATAGAGATGGAGAACAAGAGTGGCCATCAAGGATGTAGACCATCAAGCCTTTCTGCTAGCAACGCTCTTATAGTTGCTGAAAGGTCAACAACCCCCAACTTCAGGAGTACCTGTTATATCCCCATCATCCATCCAGCTCATCTAGGCCTTACATCATATTCCTTAAGACTCCAAGGTCTTAACAAGCTCAGCCCAATCCCTTTTAGGACAGTTGTGCCTTTGTCTCAGGGAGTGGACACTAATGATTTTCAGTTCTATTTTGAAGATCTGGAGTGCTTCAACCCAGATGATATGGAATACATGGACATAGTCCAACAAATGGCTTTGTTAACCTACAAGGCAAAGAACCGGAAGGCAGTTCCCTTACAACCCAACTAGCAGCAAGTTTGGGTTTGACAAAACAAAATCCAAATGTTACAACTGTAACCAGTTGGGCCATTTTGCAAGGGAATTCAAAGCTCCCAAATCAAACCCGGGATCTGCTCAGGCCTCCTTAGATCCTTCAACACCAAAAGCTGCTGGAAAATCAATTAAAACTGCTGTTGTGGCACAAGAATTTGATTGGAGCTTTATGGTACAAGATGTCACCCTTGCTCAAGCACTCATGGCTGGAATAGATAACTCTAAGGGACATTCATAAGACAAGGACAATAATGTCTGGATAGTGGACAGTTGATGCTCCAGGCACATGACCGAGAACAGATCTTTACTTTAATAATTTCAACATTTTTGATGGAGGTCCTGTTTAGTTTGGAGCTGCAATAGGTTCTCAAAGTGATTCTGATGAAGACCAACAATTTGAGTTACCCAGAGCTCTTCCAAGTTCTCCAAGAGTCTTTGAACCTCAAGCTCCCACCATTGGTAGATCTGATAACATGACCATTTTAGGAACCCGTGGAACTTCAACCAGTTACCAGCAAATGGAGTCTAATAATTCATCAGCTGATAACATACAACACCAAGCTGATGGAAGTAGCATCTTCAAGTAACAGGCAACTGTTAATACTACTTCTCAGCCAATTAATGCTGATGCTATTTCTCCTTTATTCAATCAGTCCTCATTAAATAAGTGTGAAACATTAGTTTGACCAAGTGTTCAAAATCTTGAGCCAAACTTCTCAAATCTGGATTTATCCATGCAACTGGATGTAATTCCAAGGCTTAGGATGCATAGCACTCATCCAGCTAAAAAACATGATTGGAAATGTCTCTGAAGTTGTGAGAACGAGGGAACAATCTCACAATGGGAATTTCTGCTTGTACTCATGCTTTTTGTCTCAGATGGAACCCAAGAAGGTAGAAGATCCCTTGAAAGACAGTAGCTGGGTTGAATCAATACAAGAGGAATTTCTTCAATTCAAAAGACAAAAGGTTTGGAACCTTTGTCCTCTACCATCTCGTCAAGTACCTATAGGCACCAAATGGGTTTTCAAAAACAAGAGAGATGATAGAGGCTTGATAATCATGAGTAAGGCAAGACTGGTAGTTCAAGGATGTACTCAAGAAGAAGGAATTGATTATTCTAATATTTTTGCACCTGTTGCAAGAATTAAGGCAGTTTGGATCTTCCTTGCTTATGTTGCATCTAATAATTTTATTGTCTACCAGCTTGATGTCAAGTGTGACTTTCTATATATGGGTATAGATATGGAAGTCTATGTGTGCCAACCTCCAAGATTTGAAGACCCACAACACCCAACTATGTGTGCAAACTGGATAAAGCTCTATATGGGCTGCACAAAGCACCTATGTTGTGGTATGAGACTCTGTCTCAGTTTCTTCTGAAGAATGGCTACACTAGAAGTACCATTGATAAGACTCTTTTCATAAGGAAGTCCGTGAAAGACATATTGCTCTTCTAGGTCTTGATGATGATTTCATATTTGGTTCTTCAAATGAACAAATGTGTAAAGACTTTGAGAGCATTATGCAAAAGAAGTTTGAAATGAGTTCCATGGAGAAAATGAACTTTTTCTTGGAATTCAAGTGAAGCAAATGAAGGAAGGGTTCTTTATCAATCAATCTAAGTATGTAAATGATATCATAGAAAGATTTGAGATGAAAGATTGTAATTCAGGCAAGACACCTATTTCCAGAAACCACAATCTTTGCCTTGACTCTGACAGGGAGGATACTGATCAACATCGGTATAGAGTAATTATTGGGTCTCTGATGTACCTCACAACAAGTAGGCCTAATATTATGATTGCTAGTTGCATCTGTGGAAGATATCAGGCTGCTCCAAAGGTGTCTCACCTAGTTGCTACCAAGAGAATTCTTAGATACCTCAAAGGAGCACCAAAGCTTGGTCTTTGGTATCCTAGACACTCCAACTTCAATCTCTATGGCTATGCTGATAGTGGCTATGGTGGCTGCAACATCTACAAGAAATCAACATCAGGAGGATGTCAATTTCTTAGTGGAAGGATAATCTCATGGAAATGCATGAAGCAATCCCGTGTCTCAACATCTACTACCGAAGCTGAATACATTACTACTGGAAGTTGTTGTGCTCAGCTGCTCTGAATTCAAAATAAAATGCTAGACTATGGATTCAAATTCATGAGCACTCCTATCCACATTGACAACAAGAGTACAATCTCCATTACTGAAATTCCGGTAAAGCACTCCAACACAAAGCATATTGACATCAGGTACCATTTCAATAGAGATATTCATGAGAAAAACCTAATTAAATTAGTCAAAGTTGACTCAAATGGACAATATGCTGATTTGTTCACCAAAGCTTTTGATGAACACAGATTTAAGTATCGCATTACGACAATTAGGATGATAAACATTGACTAATGTATCTCATTTTAAAACATTTTTAAAATATTTCTTGTCTTTTGTCAAATACAATCTAAGCTTTGTTACAAAAGATTATTCTTCAAAATTGACTAAGTGTGAGTATTTCCGAAGAGAAAATTACCCTCGGAAGAATCTTTGACTATCATTAAAGGCATTTTCTTTGTTAAGTCTTTATCTTCCAAAGAGGTTTTGGTCTCGGAAGTATATCTTCACTACTTCTGAAGCTTGAACACTTCTTCATTTGGAAGACATTCTTACTCTCGAAAGTAAATTTATTTACCTTTGAAAGTAAGATTTGACGTCGGAAGAGAAGATCCTTCGGAAATACTTTTACCTTTGGAAGAAGACTTTACTCTATAACGGAAACCTTTAGTCCCCACACTGTAAAAAACAAAGATTTTATCCATGATGTCGGAATCTTTTAAATGGTTTTTAACCTTACCGCCATTGTCACATCTTACCCCTTCATCCTATCCCCAAACCATCACGTCACATTATCCATCCGCCTTTTTCACCCATTTAAATAATTTTGACTCATCACTTTAATCTCTTTACCAGTTCTATTTCCCAAATCACTTCTCATTCCAACCTTCTCTGATTCAAACTTGTTTCTCCTGTTCTTTCTCACAATGGCACTAAACCATCAACACAATCAAGTTGCACTTCTGGATTCATCCAAGGATACTGACTTCTCTGAAATCATCTCTTTTCTCACCCAATCTACCTACTATACTTCCTTGACTATAAACCCCACCATTTATTTGAACCAAATGGAGGAGTTTCGGGCCAACGGTCGTATCGAAACCCAAAATCAAGATAGGGTTATAAGGTCGAGCATTTGTGGCTAGGAGTTGGTCATCTCTAAACAAATCATTGGGGAGCATCTGGAGCTTCATGATAAGGGCGCCCCTACTGAATTTCCCAAGTCAGACCTGGATGATACATACACCCTGATGGGTTATGGTGGAGATGTAATCATGTCTACTTTCTACAAGTTTAACTTCTCCTACAACTGGAAGTTCCTGCTGCCTGTTGTTCTCCATTGTTTATCAAACAAGTCTGGGGGATAGGATCAAATCCAATATGAACTGGGCTGCCTAGTTCATGGATTGGTGAAGAGCCTCTGCTTCAACTACTCATGGTTTGTGCAGACTAACCTCTTGGGAAACCTTCAAAAGGAAACATTCTTTATGTATCCTCGGTTCACCCAACTCATATTCAACTGTGAGTTAGACCAAAGTCAGCTTGTCTGTGCAGCTACTTTAACTGTCCCTCACATGAGGTCGACCATCTTCAAAGTTCTGAAGAAAGTGTCCACCAATTTCACTGTAAGACATAATGCACTCCTTCTAGGTATGATTGAGCTAATGGCTCCTGGTGACATCCCTGTTAACCTCACAGGTGATGAACCTACACCAGTCCTACGCTCACATTGCCAAATCTACCTTCTCCACCTATCAATATCACCTATCAAAGACGTGCAAAATGAACACTTGTTCAATCTCCTCTAATTGAACAAGTTCCCCTTGTTTTACTCAAAAAGGCTAGAATGGAAACATGGGCTCCCACTCAGCCTGAGGTCCCACCTTCCTTCACAATTGACCTCAATAAGGGCATTGAGTCTTATCAGCCTCAATCCCATGAGCCTGAATCCCAACCCAAAAGCCCTTAAGGTGAGTCTCTATACTCGACTGAGCTGCCAAAAAGGGACAACCTCACCAAAGGCTCAATGCCACTAGACATTGATCAAAGTCCCGGGTCAATAGGCATCACTTACATATCTTACATTCCTATTGATAGGATTTGATGAAGAGTTCATGTCTCTTCACGACAATGAAGTTGATCCACAACACCCATCAAAGGATCAACTGAGCCCAAGGAGACCCCTGTTCTCTAGCCCCCATCAGCATATCCAAACTAAGGTGAGTCCTACTGGAGTGGAGGGGACTCATGTAGATTTAGCTGCCACTACTGCAGGTGCCTCAATGAGCCTTTAGGACAGTGGTAACATTGCTGAGACTGAATCTATGACAACCAAGCATTTTGATGACTTTGAAAGAGACATCAATATGCATAAGAAATCAGGGTGCCAAGAAACCACTTTTAGTGGTGAGGATGAACATACAAGGTATGTTACCTCATCTCCCTATAATTCTTCTAATGAAGATGAGGGAAGACTAAAACTCACCATTTAAGACCTACTCACTAAAGTCTCAAACAATGAATTTAGGGTTAAGACTTTAGAAAGTAGGTCCGCCACTCTACAACTTGAGATTGACAATCTCAGGGCTAAACTAGCTGAGAAACAAATTGAGAGGTCTGTTAGGCATGTACCAGTTCAGGTTTCCCTGACTCTTTCCCCTAGCTCATCTAGCTCTCAAGATGATGCTACCATAAAGGGGGAGAATGTTCAAAGACAATCACCCATGGTGTCCAAAAGATCAATTGTCTCAAAGCTCTTATCAAGATATCCCGCTCAGCACTCCGATGTATTCCCAGAGCCTCCTCCAGTTACCGTACAAGTGGATCCTAGAATGCTAAAAGATCTAAACAAGTTTCTTACCTTGTTTCTCATGGGATCTTCTATGTGGCAGCCAGGACTAGATATTTTTGTGGCCTACTTTGGAGCTGAAGAGCTTCAGAGGTTGAATACACCCTCTACCACTTTTGAGGAAGTTGGTCAACCTAAGGTCTACATGGAACCTTTGATTAATTTCGAAGGGGAAATAGAAACTGATGGACTAGCAACCAAAATAGTTGGGACAGAGAGTGTATTACCACATACTTCTGAACTCGAGATGGAAGCTGCAGAAGGACTCTTCTCGGTGTCCGATGATCTTATCATCACAGATGCAATCCTGGAGCTAGCATCTAAGGTGAACAGTGAGGACTTTCTCAAGTTACCCATCACTCAATCACCATCATCATCTCATGCTCCAACAACCACTCAACAACCTGAATCCTCTATACAAGAACCTCTAAGGTCTAAAGCTTCCGAAGATGTCAAAGGAAAAAAAAGGAAGCTGACTAAATCCCATGTTTTCATCATCATAGATGTCAAGGCTAGGAATTGGTTGGTTTAGATCTAAAGGCTGGGGATGTTAACTTTCCTCTAAAGGTTATTCACTTGAGTGTTAAGACTTAGAGTGAAGGCTTAAGGCTTTTGGGCTAATGAGCTCATCAGGTTGAGTATGAGGAACCTCAGCTCTGATTTTAGAAGAGATGGGAGTGGTTTGCTCCTCAAGGGAAGTGGGAGCTCCAATTTTCACTTCCTCCTGTGTGGGTAGAAATACGGGGGCCTACATAGATTGAATATCTTGTGCAGGGGTTTGTTTGAATCTTCCTTGGTAGGTAAGGGTGATTTGTGGTTGGTTTGGTTGTTGAGAGGTAGAAGGTGTTAGTTCAACACTAGTTGGTGTTGCTAGTTGTCACCTTGAGCAATAAGCTCTAACATTTTAGAGACAAGAGTTGTTTCTACTCCAGAGAAGCCAATAGTTGGCTTCTTCAAAATTTTAAAGATGTCAGGCTTCATCTGTTCCAATATACGAATATTATCTATTTCCCTTAACTGTGAGCCCCATTCACAGTTAAGAATGTGTTGAAAATATCTAGGAAACATATAATATTCTAAGGAGTCCAACTTAGCAAGAAAATTTGTATCAACAAACTGAGAGTACCTGAACTTGACACCTTGAACCATCCCATACACTATAAAGGAGAGATTTTTAGAAATCTGGTCCCAGTCCCCATGCTTGTTGGACAAGCAGTGGATGACCACATGAAGTAAGTACTTCCACTAGGAGGAGACCTTCCTTTTCCTCAAAGTCTTGACATAGAAATCTCCTTCATAGCTCATCTGCAGGAAGGAGTGGTTAATAGCTTCTTTGGGAAAGGACAATTAACCTTCCTTATCATCTAGCTAAAGGTGGGTGTTGATGATGGCTAGAGTGATGAAGATTGTCCTCCCTTGCATTATAACAGACAATGCCTTTTCTCCATCCATGATGACCTCTTGCTAGATCTTCCAAAATTCAAGCAAATGATCTTCATAGAGAACAGGATCGGGCAATATTCTATGACGCTAGCCAATGAGAACTTCCACCCTTTCTAGCAATAAGTTTTTTCCTCAACCATTGGCAGTAGAATGGTCTCAATGGTAAGGGAGGTGAGATAGTTAGAAGGAGCTAGAAAACTGGAAACCTCTGAGAAACTAGACTCTTTCTCAGAGTTTAACACAACAATCTGATTGTGTTGCCGGTGAAGCTGCATAGAGAAATCAGGGTCATTTCTGCGATTGAAGTTGGCCATTTTAGAAAGCTTAGAGGTTAAGGAAATGAAGAACAAAGGCGTTTTCCGGGTGAATATAGGTTTAGTAAAGGTACAGAGGTAAAAGAGAGTGAAAAGAAGGGGAACCGTTGAATATATACATGAAATGGATCTCAGACAAAGTTAATGAAAAATGATAAACTTTGATATACGGATGTCGATCCCACCTCTGAAAAAGTGTTTTCTTTTACCCAAAAGTTAGTTTTCTTTGAAGTCGAAAATCTTTAGAAGGTAATTCTTCTTCGGAAGTTTTTGATGAAAAGCTTCCGAAGCCAAATTGGCTTCAGAAGATATTCTAAAGAGTTTTGAAAATTTTGCTTCGGAAGGAACCAACACTTGAAAGCTTTAACAAAAACTTCTAAGAGTTAATTGCTTTCAGAAGAAAATTGTTCTTTAAAACATACAAGTATTTTGAGAAGAAGTTAAGCTTCAGAAGATATTGTGAAAATTTCTTCCGAAGGTAAATTCTCTTTAAGTAATTGTTTGTTTTGAAGACTTGAAAATTCTTCCGAAGGTAAAAGGATATCTTCCTAAGGATAATTTTTTTTCGAAAATGTAAGGAATGTCTTCAAAAAGATTTTTGTTATTCCAAAGTAAACAAGGGTGTATGTAAGTGATAGAATAGACAACTTAGGACACACCGATGTTTCAGAAATATATGATTAAGTTTCAAGAAAAGCTACTTAAAGTTATTCATCTAATAGCTGAAACAAGATGTTTAAATCTTTGCTCATCAAAAGTCTTTTTGAACAAATAAGAATATTGTTCATATGTGTAAACTTTGAATAGTTTGATTAGAACCTTCTCAAAGTTTAATCAAATAATACCTGATACTGATGTGTTTTGTCTTTGAGTGCTGCACAAGATTCTCTGTGATAGAAATGGTACTATTGTTGTCTATGTGAATGGGAGCCCCCTTGAAGTTGAATCCATAATATAGCATCTGATCTGAATCCAAAGCACTTGAGCAGATCAACTTGCAGTAGCAATGTATTAAGATTCAGCAGTTGATGCAGATACACAGGATTGCTTCTTCCATTGCCATGAGACAACTCTATCTCCAAGGAACTAACATCCCCCAGATGTAGACTTTCCAGTCTTATTGCATCCAGCATAGTCACTATCTCTATATCCATACAGACTAAAGTCATAATTCTTTTGATACCAAAGGCCAAGTGTTGGTGTACCTTTGAGATATGCTAGAATTTTCTTAACAATGATGAGGTGTGACATCCTGGGGTTGGCTTGATATCTTGGACAAACACATGTGGCAAACATGATATCATGCCTGCTAGTTTTGAGGTACATAGGAGACCCACTCACAACCTTATATAGGTGTTCATCCACACACTCCCCCTTAAGATCAGGCCCTAGGGAGTTGTTTCTTGCTATTGGTGTCTTTGCAACCTTATAGTCGGTCATGTTGAATCTTTTAAGTATGTCCTGAACATACTTTGACTAACTTATGAAGATGCCATCTTCAAGTTGCTTCACTTGAATTCCTAGAAAGAAATTGAGTTCCCCCATGGCACTCATTTCAAATCTATTCTTCATTAAGTATCTGTAGAGCTTTGGATTAGTTGACCCAAAGATGATGTCATCTACATAGACTTGAACTAGCATTAAGTCATTCCCTGTTCCTTTGATAAAGAGATTTCCATCTATAGTACCTCTTTTGTATCCATGCTGATAGAGATATTGAGATAGAGTCTCATACTACTTTCTTGGTGCTTGATGCAACCTATAAAGAGCTTGATCAGGATCCGCAAACCCAGGTGGTTGTTTGGCATATACGTCTTCATCAATCACTTCATAAAGAAAAGCACACTTGACATCAAGTTAGTAGACCTTGAAGTTCTTGGATGCAGCAAAAGCTAAGAATATTCTAACAATTTCTAGTCTTGTAACATGAGCAAAGACATCTGTGTAGTTAATTCCTTCTTTTTGTGTGTACCCTTGAACAACTAGTCTTGCTTTGTTTTTGATGACAAGTCCTCTATCATCCTTTTTATTCCTAAAAACCCATTTGGTTCCTATAGTAGTCTTCCCGTGAGGAAGAGGACATAGGTTCCAAACCTTTTGCTCTTTGAATGAAGTAGCCCCTCCTACATAACTTCAAACCAACTTCTATCCTTCAAAGCCTCATCAATGTTCTTAGGCTCTATTTGAGATAAGAAACAAGAGTGAAGACAGACATTTGCATCATGGGTTGGTCCTCTTATTTTTACCCTTGAATCAACATCTCCAATGATGAATAAGGTGGGATCAGACATGTGGATCCTTAGCTGAGGGATCACAACAAGTTGATGAGATAAATCCAAATTTGAGAAGTTTAGATCTGGTATTGAGGTTTCTCCCACCACATCAACATATTTATCAAGTGAAACTTGATCCAATGAGTGTGTGACATTATTGATGTTGTCTTTAATGGGATGGTTATAAGCATCTAGAAATTCTTGATCATTGTCACCATCACCATTCTCTCCTACATTTGAAGCTCCTGCATTTGAGTTTTGTGCCTCTAAGCTAGAATTTGAAGGCATTTCAGATGTATCAACTGAATTTGTCATTGTTGTGCTGATAGGTTCTCTATTTGCAGGGTTAGTTACAATTGGAGTTGAAGTAGTGTTGCTTGAAGGTTTTCTCAGCTCAAATTTTGGATCAGGATCACCTATGGGTAGTATATCTATGGACCCTAAAACATTCTTACCAGATTTGTTAAAACAGTTGGTAACTAAATCAAGATCAAATAGCCCATAAGGACCAGAACCATTTTCACTGGGTGTATGTTTATTAAAAGTCATATTGGTTGAATTCTTAACTAATTTGGTTCTGTAATTGTACACTTTATAAGCCTTGGCTTGAGAAGAGTATCCAATGAAGTGTGCATCATCTGATTTCTCAAAAAACTTGGCAATTTTATCTTTGGTATTCAAGATGGTGCAAGGACATCCAAATGACCTGAGAAAACCAATGAAAGTTTCCTCTTGTGCCAAAGTTCATAAGGATTCTTACCATGTGTCTTAACTACTAAAACTTTCTTTTCCACATAGAAAATAATGTTGAATACCTCTGCCCAGAAGATGATATGCAACTTAGAGTCAGACAACATAGTTCTTGCAGCTTCAATCAATGTCCTATTTCTCCTCTTAGCAATACCATTTTGCTGAGGAGTACTGGGAGCACTATATTGTCTTGTAATACCCTTTTTATCATAAAATGGTCCAAGGATTTGGTTCTTGAATTTAGTTCCTTGATCACATCTTATGGTCTTGACCTTGTTATCATATTGATTTTTTTCTCAATCTTTAAGATGAAGTTCTTGAGAATATCGGGGGTCTCATCCATAGTTCTAAGAAAGAAGACCTAAGTGAATCTTATGAAGTCATCTGTGATCACTAAACAATAAGTGGTCCTTCCTTGACACATTACACTGGTGGGGCCAAAGAGATCCATATGTAACAATTGTAGGGGAGTAGTGATGGAGTTCTTTCCTTTGGCTTGTGAGATACCTTGTATTGCTTCCCTTTCAGGCATGCAACAAAATGGTCATCACTTGTAAACTCTTTCTTTATCATTCTAGTTACCAAATCAACCTTAATTAATTTATTCATGTTCTTAAAGTTGACATGGCATATTATGCTCCCTTTCGTGGGGCTCTAAGCATGATATGCTCATGAGGAATGACCATCGCGGGCTTGAGAACAATACACTCATGCTCAGTAACAAGCATGTTATAACTTTGATCACAAAATTAAGATACACTTAAAAGATTGTATCCAAGCTCCTTGACAAAGTTTACCTTCATAATGTTGAGCTTACCATTTATGACCTTGCACCTTCCAGTAATGTAACCACCAGTATCTCATCCAAAAGCAACTGGTCCTCCATCAATCTTGTCAAACTTTTGGAGTAGTGACCAATTTCCTATCATGTGCCTGGAATAGCCACTATCAATGATCCATATGTTTTTATTTGTCTTCAGCTAATCCTACACCAATGAGATGGTTAGTTGCATTTCGAAACCCAAGCCTTATCGTTCTTAGGGTTATCAAAAGGAGTTGAAGGTAATGCAAGAGTAATTGATTCTATTGTCATGTTTTGAGGATCTTTTGCTGATGTTGATGAAGAATTTTCAGTCACTTGGTCTTTCTTTGTTTTCCACACCACCTTTGGAAGCTTAGACTTAACCTTCAATACTTCAGAAGTTTTGTTGACTTTGGAAGTTTTGATGACAGGACCTTCGGACGATTGTGCTAACACTACAACAGACTTCAGTACTTCGGAAGTATTCCCTTCTTTTGAGAAAAATTATCTTCCTAAGACAATTTTCCACTTGCCTTCATCTTCATTTTGGAGCTTCTGAAGGAAAAAGATTTTCCTTTTGAAGCTTGCTTCTTCTTGAAACTCTTAGAAGTTTCTTTCTTGGTCATGTGGACTGTATCTTTTGGATTGTAAGGAAAATCCTTAGCTAGATGAAAGGCACTCCCACACATGACACCATCCATTTTCTTCTTCCTAAAAGCCTTCTTTTGTGAACAAGGCTGAACTTGATCACTTTCTTTCTCCACCTTCATCTTTGCTGATGCAGTGGATGTTCCTTAAGGGTTAGAACTTCCTTTGGAGATGAATGGTTCAGGTTGTGTAGCAGTGGTACACAACTGATCAGCCTTCTTCTTGCTACTAGGATGAATTGATACTAAACTATAACTCCTGGTACTAGAGTTCAAGTTAGTATCTTCAGTCTTTACCACCTCAAATCCTGCAGAGATAAAAACTTGTTTTTGCTTAGAGTTGAAGGTGGCCTTGATATCTTGAGCCTTCTTTGCTTTTCTCTTGCTCTTCTTGATCAAGTTCTTTCCTATAGACTTGGTCATCCGAGTCTTCTTACTCTCCTAAGAAGGACAGTGACCCTTCTTAGAATCCTCTTCTTCACTCTTCTCAGAGGCATTCTTCCATTATCTCTTCTTCATCCTCTTCAATCGAGAGGACTATGAGAGGAAGCTCATCTTCATAAGTTCTACACCTTGAAGATCTTACAGAGAAAATAGTGTGTGGTGGAGCTATCTCACTAGATCCTAGTCCTTGCTTATTCTGATAACAAACTTTTGCGTGCAAGGATGAGGATATAATGTTCTTGAGTGTCTCTTCTTCAAGAACACATTTTCTACCCCGGCTTTGCTGATCACAAGCTCAGCTTGGCATTTAATCAACATAGTTATGAGATCTTTGATTTGAGTCTTGTACTTTGTGTGTTCATGTTTAAGATTTGAAATGGTTTTCTCTAAGTCCTCTATCTTTAACTTATAATCATTTTCAACTCTTTTAAAATCAGATTTTAATATATTGAGGGACTCAAGATCAGATCTTATCTCTAAGTTGTAGGACCTGTATCTATTAACTTTAGCAATACATTCAGGTGTACAGAGATGTTCCAATACCTTTGCTTCATCATGGTCAGCCAACAATACTTGGTTTGGAGATGCATCTTCTACCTAAAATCTCCAGTCAAAGCCTCCTTCTTCAACAACAACTGCAGCTTGCTGCTTTGGCTTGTCATTCTAGGTGGCTTTCTCAGTGTAGTTTGGTTTAGTTTGTGCTTGGCCACCATTGTCCTTGGTTCCTTGCAGTCCCAT
Source organism: Flaveria bidentis (assembly GCA_018326385.1). Taxonomy (NCBI): domain Eukaryota; kingdom Viridiplantae; phylum Streptophyta; class Magnoliopsida; order Asterales; family Asteraceae; genus Flaveria; species Flaveria bidentis. The sequence goes on along the minus strand of BJCM01205362.1, from coordinate 5,048 downwards.
GCAAAGTGTCCTATTTGGTTACAGTTGTAACACTTGACTTTGCTTTTGTCTAACCCAAACTTTTCACTAGTTGCATTGCTTGGGAACTTCCTTCTTGTCCTCTTGTAGAACTTCTTGGCTCTATGAGTGAGAAGAGCCACTTTTGGACTATTTCCATGTACTCCAGACATCTAGATGGATACAATCCAGGTCTTCATGGGTGAATAGAAAGTTGTTTGTGCTTTCATGAGAAGACACAAAGGCATGTGAAGAGCTTGTCTCTTGGAATGGACTTCCTTGAGTGTAGCTTTCTCTTGGTGTCTCCGGGAAGGTGATGAAAGGACACTTTTATGAGTTGTCAGGGTAGCATATAAGATGATATTGAGGTTCTATGTTATCCATTTCAGTCACATGTAGGGCTAAGCTTAGTTGTAGATGGAGTTACCAGATGAACCTCTGGTATCCATTGACAATACCATACTGTTGGGTTTGTTGGACCATAATTATAGTTGTTTAACCATTTAAACAAGAAAAATGTAGCGGAAACAAACCTTAATATTATGTTTTGTAAACTGAAAATTAAGACATATAACTTAATATCAACAAACCCAAGAACATAGGATCAAATATATGTGTATGAACTAGCTATCAAGAAGAAATAACAACCAAAACAACACATATGAAACTACCATTGTAGAGCTGTCAAAAAAGTGTGATTTGATAAAGATGATGATGTTCTTGTACGACCAAAACACCAAGGAGAGGTGTCCTTAAGATTCCATACCCACAAGCATTTAATCAAAAAACCTTTGTTGCTAGGATTTGTACACCAAAAACCAAAGAGAAGCTGCTGAAAAACCCCTTCCAGCCGTGACTTTTCTTCAAGAAAGAAAGAGTTTGATCCCTTTGGTCTTTTGCATGTGTGAGAGAGAAATAGGTGGAATGTCTTGCTAGTTAATGAAGTCTTGTTCCAAGACAAAACAAATGAACCAACCCCTCTAAAGGGGTGGCTGAAAATGGTATTCAAATTGGGGTTTCCCCCTCAATTTTATTTACCATTTTATCCTAAGTAATCACTAATATAAGTTATGTAATTAACCTTTTAATTATGTAACTTATACACACTTTTATTACTTGATGTTATTTAACCAATTTAAATAACATTACAAGTAATACCCATGAACAAAATATCCTTATAAGTTGTTCCACCTCATATTCAATTTATTTAGAAAACCCAATTTTCTAAATTGGTGTAATTATTTAATTGAATGATCATATCATCAATTAAATATGTATATTGGTGTTTGCTAAGCTTGTTATTGGGTATGACCCGACTTTGATCATAACGTACTAACCACATCAATGTTCTATGTGTCTTGGGTATAAAGAATCCAACACATACAACTCTGTCAGGGTAAGAGTCTTAAAGTTCTCAGTTCTCTTTATAACAACATAGAAATTTGTCCATTATCTATGAAGAGAGGATATAAACTTCCTTACTATGTCCCTGGTCTCAAGAGTCACTCCAACATCCATTAGATTATCCACAATCTCAACATACTTGAAGTATTGTTGAGTCATGGTTTCACCTGTTTTAAAGGTGAAGTTCTCAAACTGCTGCTTTGGGAGATCCTTCTTGTTTTCATTGGCTTTAGTTGACCGCTCATACATCAGCAGCTGCACTTCTTGAAGCCTCTGTATATGGAGTTTGGAAGAGCAGTTTGAAGGGCTGTCATGGCTTTTTGATCCATCTCAATTTTCTTTCTATCTTCATCAGAGTAATCAACAACAACCTTTGGAATCATACCACCTCCAGTAGTAGCTGAAGAGGTGCTTGGTATGTAAGGTCCTGAGACAACAGATTCTCACATCTTGGAGTCTTGTGACTTGATGAAACCTTCCATTCTTGAAGGATAGCTGGATACATGATCTAGACAACAACAAAATCTATGTAGAGTCAAAAGGTAGATTGCCTTTTGACTAGTGACTATGAAATGCCATAGCTCACATCCTAATATATTACAAAAAGGATAAAAGTACATAAAGTAAAAAGTAAAAGACTCAAGACCTCAATGTAGAGTTATAGAAAACATTGACCTTTTCACCAACTTATGAAATTTGGCGAGTCAGCAGAGTTGCAGCGGAAAGTGGTTAAGCTTTATGGTAATGTACATTAGATAAAAGCATGTCTTCAAAAGTCTTCAGAAGATAATCTATCTTTACTTCTTGGCTACGAAAGACTTTGTCCTTGAAGCTTCAAAAGACTTCACATTAAGCTTCAAAAGATGTTGGTCTTGGCTTCGGAATATTTTACACTTAGAGTTTTTTCTAAGAATTTGTCTAAAACTTCCAAAGCATTCTTCTCAGCACTTAGTGCATGCATGCAGGATAGACTTTTGGATGTTATTGGATGTTTTGGATAAATCAGCCTTATATAGAACCTTACACATAAGTTACTTGGGCTTGTTTATTAGATTGCGTTTGGCCCAAATTATTAATCTTAAGTTGTTGATTTATTTGTGGAACCAATTAGAAGTGGAGACAATTTGTGTTGGAGTTCCATATCATATACGTACATGAAAACCGTTAGGAAAGTGGTTGGGTGGAGATTAACATATACAAAGTGTAGATCATATATTTGGTACAGAGATATGAAAAAATCTCATACGAAAATCAAATTTAATTCTCAAATTCTTAGTCTAATCCGATTAAACATTGAGTAGTACCCTCAAATTAGTTAAATCTGATAGTGATTATCATGATTCTAAGATTTATCCATGTTATCTTTATGTTCATTGTGTTCTAAACTTGTACGCTGATTATGTGTTCATTTGTTTAGTTCGGTTAAAGTCGCAGTTTTCGGTTTGAAATTTTGTTCGCAAGGATCGTAAAGAGATCATTTTCTATCTTTGTTTGCAACACTAAAAAGTATGATTAATCCTGTTTGCATGAACCAGTTTGCATGATTCATTGGTTTGCTATTAATTCAATGCTTCTACATTTAGTTTCAACAACTTTTGGTTTAAACCATCATAATATGAGAATGTGCTTGAACCATACATATGTGAAATAGAAGCATCTACACATCAAGATTCACAAATGCAAGTTGTCTTATAACCCATCCAAATATGACCTTACATAACCAAAATATCAAATGGCATTTCAATATCTGCATGTAAACTTGCAAGGTTCCCGTATATTAACTACGTCATCAATGGATGAACATGCTTAACCAAATGAGATGATGACAATCATTGACCATGAGTTGACTTTGACTTTTTATATGTAATATTCAACAAACAACATCTTTAATGGACTCAACATGATAATGGGTTGGTGATTTCACTTATTATTAATAGTGATGATGTGATTATGATAAATGATTGTTCATCATCTAATACCAGTTATTAATCTAACTTTAATACGTTATTTCTGTTAGTTTTTAGACCAAATTTAAACATTGGCATTAAATTTGTGTTGCTTAATAATAGTAGAGGACATTGCCCACAAACTTGGATGTAGAAGTGGTTGTCTTCCATTTACATTGATGAGAGGCCTACTCAACTTAATAAGCTCGCTCCTAGACCCTGTTCCAACAGAGTATTGATTGTTGAAATGTCCAAGGAATTTCCTTCTGTTGGAGGGGGCCAATGTATGCTAAGAAGGCCAAAACATATTAGATTGCATGGAACAATGTCATACCTCTATAGGCTTCAAGAGGTATTGGTTCTGGTTCTGTAAAAGACACAAATCTAGTTTTACATGCTAATTGCCGTGGCGGCTCAAATCAAATGGTTAAATTCTTTGGCAAAATATAATCATTTATTTTCACATGAACATAAGATGACAGTCTTCATTCCTAACTAAGAACATAAGATGATGGTCTTCATTCCTAACTAACCACATGTACCGAAGTTGTTTGAAATAATATAACTAAGACAATAAGGATTTGCATCCATCAAATTCCAAGTTAACTAGGTGGATTAAGGACATTGTGAAAAAAAAGATAAAGTAGATCTTAGAATAATCCATACGTGGTCTACTTATAATTCCTTGAATCCTTTTTAATAATACACCCTCTTGAGGGGGGGTCGAGATTCGAATCATCTACAAAGATTAAAACAACTCGCTATTGAAGATGTTAGACAGAGATTCTATAAAGACATGACAAGTGAGTTTATAAACCTAGATAAGTTCGACTGTAAGGCCCCGTTCCCGGGACGCTCACAGCTGGTCAATCATCGCACATAAAACATACACTTACATTAACTTTACTAAAATCATGCAGTGCAAAACACTTTAAACAAACCTTTCATTTCCTTTAAATAAACACTTTTGCAAACTAATACATTGTTCATTTCAAAATATAGTTCGTTCGTATTACAATGTAAAAACGTTATACAAAAGAATGCCATCCAAAAATGCCAAGTAGCTGCCCTGCACCATCCTCAGCAATGCTCACCTGCCAACTGAAAAATGCATAAAAAGTCAACATTGCTGAGTAAGGCGCGGGGCAGCTACTTGGCATTTTTGGATGGCATTCTTTTGTATAACGTTTTTGCATTGTAATACGAATGAACTATATTTTGTAATGAACGATGTATTAGTTTGCAAAAGTGTCTATTTAAAGGAAATGAAAAGTTTGTTTAAAGTGTTTTCGCTGCATGATTTTAGTAAAGTCAATGTAATTATATGTTTTATGTGCGATGATTGACCAGCTGTGAGCGTCCCGGGAATGGGGCCTTACAAGTTGGTATCAGAGCCAAAGTTTAAATGAAACGGGTAAATTTTCAAATGAAACCTAAACTTAAACTGAAAATGGGATGGAAAAGGGATGGGATGCCAGTCCGAGTAGCTGCGTGCCATCAGATATTTTCTTTAAAGTTAACCGGCATTAGGAGCACATGTTATTTGATCTGTGTGTTTATAGTAGATTTAGATACTGATTTAGTCAGGATAGGAAATGCTTGGGGTATGAAGAGTAAAGTAAGTGGCTAATCACAACTAGCCACTGTAATTAAGGACTTACTATACTTGACATAAACTGAGCTATTACCTTGAATGATCGT
>BJCM01205307.1:0-13681 GCA_018326385.1 Flaveria bidentis | reverse complement strand
TGAATAAGTCTTGAAGTTTTAGTATTAATTTTAGTTTTAATTGATTCATTCTGAGTTGTTTCAGGTGAGTATGATTCTATTGAATATGTGGTTGTTGAACTAGGTCCTTGTTTCTCAATCTCTTTGCTGGATTGAGTAATTTCGCTAGTGTATCAATAGTTTCGCTCATAATTTATGCAACAGTTTCGCTAGGCAACTGCTTGATTATGCTAGTTTCGTAGACATATTCCCTTGAAACTAGCTTGAACATTCGTTCACATGTAAATTTGGCAACAATTTCGCTTGATAATGGATCACAAGCAATGTAGAACTTTCGTTCAATGATGGTACTTTCGCTGAGTTTACATAAACAATCATAGCTGGCAAAACACTCGTAGTTTTGCTGGTTGAATCTCACAGTTTTGTTGACAGAAAGTAATTTCACTGGATGATTATGAAAAACTTTTTGAACATGAAATCAATCCAAAATCATTGAGATCTGATGATTACCAAAGCTTTCCCAACCAAAAACTAATCAAATTCAATCAAATTCCATATCAAATACACTCAATTTTGATCTGGAACTGATGAACTAGTGATATTGAACTCAAACAACCAAAACCCCAAACAATTAAGAGCACAAAGGCTCTGATCCCATTTTGTTGGTCCAGGTGATCGAATTACAATACAATTGATTGAGAGAATTGTTCAATACCCAAACCAAACACGCAATAGAAACAATTGATGATGAATAGTAGACCAAAAAGTATTCAAAACTAAATATCAAATCCAATACACACAAATAGAATAAAGCTCAATGATATTTCAATTTGATTCCAGCATACAAAATACACTTGCAACAATAATCCAATGAATTAGGGTTTTGCAAGGTTGATTACAATGAAAGAAACAAATTCTATATATAGAGTCGATAGTTTCACTGATAGTTTTGCTGCTAGTGAAACTATCATGCCCAAGTCTAGATTCGCTTGGCAGAGAAACACAGTTTGGGTAGGTGAAACTGACAGTTGACTATGAGCAAAACTATAGTTTCGCTCATAGTTTCTCAGAGTAGAAAAACTCAAATAACTAAACTACTTACAAAAGTAATCTAACATTTAACCTACTACAATTAAACATAAACAAAATCTAATCTAATGTGAGTCCAGCCTATTCTTGATATTCATTTCATCCGAAGACTTTTGAGACATACTTTATTTGATGTACTTTATCATAAAGCTGGACCACTTTCCGCAGCAACTTTGTTGACTCACCAACTTTCACAAGTTGGTGAAAAGGTCCATGCTTTTGTTAACTGTACATTGAGTTCTTGAGTCTGTGCTTTCTATTTTATGTACTTTTATCCTTTTCTTGAAATATATTTGGATGTGAGCTATGGCATGTCATAGTCACTAGTCAAAAGGCAATCTTCCTTTTGACTCTACATTTGATTTTGTTGTTGTCTAGATCATATGTTTCAACCTGACCTTTTAAGTATGGTCGGCTGTAGGATGTAGTATAAATTATTTCTAGGTCCTTGTAACTTTCTTAATGCTTTTGTAACACTTGTGAAGAACTTGAGAGCAATATACAACATTCTTGAAAACCTTGTGTTGTTCTGTCTCTTGTTATGTCTCATATTTGCTTGTGTTCTAAGAATCAAACCAATAGGTGACTAGTTCCCTATTTGATATGTTAAGTGTTCTTAAACAAATTTCCTTATTGTGTGTTTGTTTGTATTGACCATCTTTCAAACGGTCTTGCAATAATCTACTACCACGAGAACATATTAATTTTCAAATGAGTTGGGAAATGGACCCATGAATTCAATCCCCCACACATCATAGATTTCTACTATAAGTATTGGTGACATGGGCATTTCATCCTGTTTGGAAACCCCACCAACTTGTTGACAACATGTGCAACATCTGCTAAACTCAACAGCATCATGAAAGAAACTAGGCCAATAAAAACCACAATCAAAATCTCTATGACCCGACTTTTTTCCACTAAAGTGACCCCACACGCTTATGTAAGTGCATGTTATAACACACTTGGCACTTCCTTTTTTCCAGAATACATCTTTTGATTATTTGATCAATACCAACTTTAAAGAGATCTTGCTGATCCCATATGTAATGCTTGACTTGAAATAATAAGTGTTTCTTCATTCGATTATTCAAAAACTCAAGTATCTTTCCTACACCCGAATAATTCATTATATCAGCAAACCATGGCAATTTAGCAATAGTAAACAATTGGTCATCTGGACATGATTCATTGATCGTGTCTTGGAACTCTTTACATGTGATTGGAATATGAGATAGGTGATCAACTATAATGTTTTCTAAACCCTTCTTGTATTTTATCTCAAGTCAAACTATTGTAGTAAGAGTATTCAACTTAATAATCTTGGTTTTGCGTCCTGTTTGCTCATCAAGTACATGATTGCACTATGGTCAGAAAAAGTTATCACCTTGCTTCCCCAAAACATAAGATCTAAACTTGTCAAGTGCATATACAAAAGCAAGCAATTCTTTCTAAGTTGTAGTGTAATTAAGTTGAGCATCTAATAAAGTTTTGCATGCATAATAAATTGCAATGGGCTTTTTATTCACCCATTGACCATGAACAACCCCTATTTTATGATCACTCGCATTACACATAATTTCAAAAGGAATTGACCAATTAGGTGATTGCAATATGGGGGTTGCTACAAGTGTCGTTTAAGCACTTTAAAAGCCTTAAGACATGATTCATCAAACATAAAAGGTTCATCTTTGAATAAAAGATTGCATAATAGTTTTGGAATTACACTAAAGTCTTTGATGACACGACGATAAAAGTCAGCATGTCCTAAGAATGATCTTACTCTTTTTACATTCATAGGTGGTGGAAGAGTAGAGATGACTTGTACTTTGGCACGATCCACTTTGATTCCCCTATATGAAATCACATGCCCTAATAAAACTCCCTCTTGAACCATAAAATGGCTTTTCTCCCAAATCAAAACAAGATTTATTTTAATGCAACATTTCAAAACTTTTTCTAACTCACTAAGACAAACCTCAAATGAATGACCAAAAATAGAAAAGTCATCCACGAAGATCTCTAAAGACTCCCTAATCATATCTGAAAAGATACTCATCATACACCTTTGAAAGCTGGCTGGAGATTACATAAACCAAATGGCATTTGCCAAAATGTGAATATGTGATATGGGCATGTAAATGTGGTTTTTTATTGATCTTCCGGGTGAATTGTTATTTAGTTATACCCAGAATACACGTCTAGAAAGCAATAGAATTTCTGACCTGTTTGCTTTTCAATAATTTGATCAATAAAAGGAAGTGGAAAATGATCTTTAGAAGTGGCGGTGTTTAGCTTATGATAATCAATACAAACCCTCCACCCAGTTACTGGCTAGGTGGCAATTTGCTTACCATTTTCCCCATGAACTACTTGGATTTCTGCCATTTTTGGGATAGTTTGAGTAGGACTAACCAATATACTATTTGAGATTGGGTAGATCATACCCATATTAGGCCCCTCAACACTTCTTTTTTGACAACCTCTCTCATGTTTAGATTAAGTCATCTTTGTCCATCTCTACTTGGTTTGGCATCTTGGTCGGTTACGATCTTGTGCACACAATGGATGGACTAATACCTTTCAAATTATCTATAGTCCATCCAATAGAAGCTTTATATCTTTTTAGAACCTCCAACAATGCCTCCTCATGAGCTGGTTTCAAATTGGATGCAATAATGATTGGTTATATTTGATCATCTCCTGAAAATGCATACATAAGATGCTTGGGAAGCTTTTTTAGTTCAACCTTTGGTGGTTCTTCAAGGGAGGGCTTCCATTTGTAGTCTATATGATCTAGTAAACTTTCCATTTTATGAGTCCAAGGTGGTCTTCCATCCTTAATAGCCATCAGTTCTAACTTGTATTCTTTATCCATATTGTCATTGATTTCTTCCATTTTCAACCTGTCATACACGAAAAAAGTCTATATGGTAGTATCCACACATACATATGAAGTGTAAGGAGAAATACACCCATCAATTATGTCTGCCAATAAGCATTCATTATCAACTAGAGAATTAGGTGAGTTTGAAAAAACAATGAATCGTAGTTTTCGATTCCCAAAAGTCATATCCATTGACTCATCCCCATAGTTAATTTGAGCATTTGCAGTTCTTAAAAATGGTCTACCTAGAATCACATTAGGTTGTTTACCTTTGGTACATGCTTCATGATCTAGAACAAGAAAGTATACATGATAATAAAATTCACCCACCTTAACAATTACATCATTAACTATCCCCTAGGAGGTTTAAAAGTCAAATCCATTAACTATTTTGCCTCCCTTCTTATCCCCACAAAATGCCACATATGAGGCAATTTTATGCTTGAAGTCATGGAGAAGTGAATAGTTTCCTGTCATATGCCTAGAACAACCACTGTCAACATACCACTTGTTGTCAGCTCTCCAAAATTGTTCCTACACACAGAAGGAATCACTTAGAATTGACAACCCAAGCCTTAATGATCTTGAGTTTGCCAGTAGTGTCTAAAATTGTTACTCCTTCATGAATAAGTCTTGAAGTTTCAGTATTAATTTTAGTTTTAATTGATTCATTCTGAGTTGTTTCAGGTGAGGATGATTTTGTTGAATATGTGGTTGTTGAACTAGGTCCTTGTTTCTCAATCTCTTCTTCATTCACCTTATTTTTGTTGATTTGATGCTTGGGTTTTGATAATGAATCTTGGTTGTTTAAATTTTCATTATCTTTTGATTTTAAATGAGGTACATGATTTCCCTTTTCAAAATTAGCAAAGAAAGCATCATCAGCATTTGTTTCTTTTTGAGTTAAATCCACCCTTTTGTGAGGTGTTTTTGATTGTTGAAATGCTATTCTTTTTTTCAAAGGTTGAACATCAGTGGATGGTTTCTCCTTTGGTTTTGGCTTTTGTTTTTGTTGTTGCTTCTTAGTTTTTGAATCTTTATCACAATCAGTAGATTGAGTGCCTGATTCAGCATTATCAGATTGTTTCTTCTTTGTGCTCTTTGTCTTGTTCTTTTTGTTGAAATAACATTCTTGAGTTGAATGGTTATTTTTATTACAAATAGCACAATGTTTGTTGAAGTAGCAGTTAGATGTTATGTGATTGTTCATATTGCAAATAGAACAATAACTACTAAAGTAACGATCTTCAGTATTGTGGTTTTTCATATCACACAATTTGCAATATATTTCGTCTGATTCTTTACAGAATCAATTTATTTCTTCTTTTTTGTCAACTTTTGAGGCTTTGCATACTTCTCCAATTTTGCAGTTGATTTATCCTTTTTTAGCTTTTGAGGCTTTGATTTGTTTGTTGTTGATTTTGCCTTCCACAAATCATCTACTGAATCTGTAGATTTGTTTTTCCGTAGATCTCCTACTGAAGAAGGTTTCTTCTGCTGTTTAAGATCTGCTGATTGTTTCTTCTTTCTTTTTTCTAAGAAAGATGTGTGTATTTCCTCAGTAGATGCAAACTTTTTAGTTTCTTCCTTTGAAGGTTTTTCTTGCTGATGAAGTTCTTGTAGACCTTCATTTAGCTGAGCTATTCTCTTGCAAATAGTATTCAACATGTTTCTTTGTTTTGGAGGATATGTCAACTTTGTTTCATCAAGAACTTTGGGAATGATTGTTTCAAAAGCAACATACTTTCTAATGTCTAGTTGATCATCATCATGTTCATCATAATCATCCAAGTCATTACACTCATCAAAGTCAAATTCTATGTCATTTTGTTTAATATTTTTTGATCCAGAAGACTCAATTTCATTCACCTTAGTTTCATTATGATTAACTTGTTGATTAGAGATTGTTTCAAACATGGTGCTTGGCACCAAATTATTTGGTAAGTTATTTGTAATTGATTTAGGTAAAGGTGAGTAATTATTGTTGATAGGAGGTACAACAACATTATATCCCAATCCATACCTATTCTTTGATCAGCCATGGATTTAGTTAAGGAAGTGGTCAGATGCTCAACTTATGCTTTTAAAATGTAAGTTTCTGAAACAAGTTTACCTAATTCTTTTTGTAAAGAGTTAATTTTGATTTGATATAATTTATGTTCTCTTACATTAGATTCATTCAAAATCATTGTTGCTTTACTTTATCAACCAGTTGTTGAGCATGGACTATATATCTTTCAACTTCCTCAACACATATTGATAAACATAACCTATCTCTTACATCCCTAGCCATGGGTGGAACTTTTTTTCCATGTGAGCCATTAAAGCTTGATTTTCTTCCAAGACTTCCTTCTCATACATACTCCGGTCACAAGTTCCATATTGAAGTATGATCAACCCAGTTTCTTTAGAGTTACTTGTTCCTACTGATGTATTTGTGGCTGGTGGTGATGAGTTAGTCAGTTGTGATTGTTTGAAAGATCTTTGAAATAATGATGGTTGGTGAGACTTGTGATGCTGATGTTGTGTCAAGTCAGGATTTGATTGTTGATTACATTCTTTACAAAAATGTGCATAGAGATTGCATTTGAAACATCTTACCTTTGACTTATCCACACCAATCTTTGATGATTTACTTGTTGCAGCCAAATTTTTATTTCTCCTAAAACATTTTATGTTCATTTTAAAATAAATGGGTTATTCACCCATATGTTTATTTGTGTGAATGCAAGTGGGGATTGATTTGGGTGTTAATATGGTTATGGTTATGTTATGAATGTGTTTTTATGGCTTAGAATGTAAGATTTAAGCTTAGAACATGTTAAATGGTGATTGGGGACTGAATTTAATTGTTTAGGTGTGACATAGACTACCCATGCATCTAAATAGTGGCCCATGCGCCCAACAGTATAAAATGCCTAAGTGTTCCCATGCATCCAAACTCCATGCGCTAAATAGTACCCATGCGCCTAGAAATAGGCTAAATTTGACTAAGTGTCCACACGCCTAGAAAGCCCATGCGCCTAGGCACTCATGTGCCTGCATAGTGCCCATGCACCTAGAATTTGCCCAAATTTGGTTAAGTGTTGCCCATGCGCCCCCAATAGTGCCCATGCGCCCAAAAGTACCCCATGCGCCTAGGTGTTCCCCATGCGCCAAAAAGGTCATGCGCCTGCATAGTGCCCATGCGCCCAAGACTTAGAATTATTTTCTGATTTTTGGGGAAAATGTAAAATGTAGGCCTTGACTTGGGATATTCCCAAGGGTGAAGTAAGTTGACTTTTGACGATATATGAGATATGATATGGCATATATGATGATTTTTATATATGATGGTGCCTTGTATGGTGATGTTTTGTATGTTTATATTTATGTTCCTTATTATGTACGTTTATTTTCTATGGCTTTACGTTGAATGGTTATGAATGAAATGAGAAGTATTATGTAACGTAAAGTGGAAGATAATAAAAAAAGGAACGTAATGAAAGAATGCATGCATTAATGAATGAATGAAAGTAAGAAAGTCTTCAAAGAAAAGTAAGGAGGTTCACACCCAATGAAGGGTGTTAGCTCAACAATGTGCTAGTTAGCTACCCTAGAAGGATGCATATTGGGGTCTAATCCTTGTGATTGACCATACGTATGTGATCCTTGCCACTTTCCCTAGGTACTGGAGTCAGCTTCATGCACAATCTTCAAGGTCTTTGATAGACCTCATGCCTAGTAACGAGCTTCATGCTCAATGTTCGGGGTTTTGTACATGTCTTCGGAAGTAACGAACATATGAAAGATAAGTAAGGAAAGATTATGAATGAAAGTTAATGACATTGATGAATGAAGAATGAATGAAAGTTAACGAATAAATGATGAAGATAATAATGATATTATCTATGTAAAGTATGATTTTGAAAGGAAGTAAAGTATTTTAATTTAAAACTAGAACTCACTCAGCAACGCTGACTTTTATGTGTTTTCCAGTTGGTAGGTAATGTTTGCCGAGGATTTCACAGGGCGGCTACTTGGCTCATTTTGGATGGAATCCATTTTGTATAATGTTTTGTGATGTAATGCTACAAGTTATTTTGTAATCAGTCAACGATGTATTATTTTGCAAAAGCAATTATAATGAAATGAAATGGTTGTTTAAATGTTTCTGCTGCAATGTTTTATTAAGGTTAATGTAAAAATATGTTTTATGTGTGATGATTAACCAGCTGTGAGCGTCTCGAGAACGAGGCTTTACAAGAATGACATTGATGGGCTCTGTTAGGTTGTTATTTGATGAAGATTTTGCTGATGATGTAGATGTATCTCTTCTATCATCAGTTCTTCCTTTTTCTTTTCTTGAAGTACTTTGAGAAGATTTCTTTGAAGGATTTGATGCATAGAAACTTACTTCATCTTCATCTTCACTCAAAGTATAAGAGTTATCACTATCATTGTTGTAAATGAAGGCACTTCCAGCACTTTTTGTTTCATTAAAGTGATAGGGTGAGACATGCTTTCTCACATTCTTGTTTCTTGATTTTTCATCCATTTCAAGAGCCTCAACTTTAGCTACCAATGTATCTAAACCAGTTGATTTGAGGTCAATGGTATTCTTGAACATGGACATAGTTTGCTTCAAACTTTCAGGCAAAGTATGGGGCATGTTTTTGTTTAATTCCTCATTTGTAATTTCAACTCCCAAATATTGATTCACCCTCAATATGATGAAAGGTTTCATATTGAGAACGTAAGGTGTCCTAATGCTTCTAATTACATCACTCCCTTCACATAGTGTATGAAGTATCTTCCACAAGGAAATTGTTGTTTTATAATTCTCACACCTGATTAATATATCTTCAAGTGAAGCAATACTAAGCAAGTTGTATGCTTTAATATCAACTTTGACCTTCTTAATATCATCAGGTGACAGATCCTTTGTACTTATGGGTTGATTATTGTTATTATAATTCGGCCTAAGAATGGGTGGAATGTACGGACCTTCAGTTATTGACACCCATAAGTCAGAATCTGTATAATTCATATGATTCCTGAACTTGATTTTCTAGGATTTAAAATCTGCTTTTGTTTCCAACTTTGGAGGTTGGTATGATGATCCACCAAAGTTACTCATGCTTAGTTAAAGTCTAAGATTTTAACTATTGCGGAGTATCTTTTAGGTAATGAAATAATTAGTGACAAAACTTAATCAACAAAAATTAAGCAATTGTGGTCATGAATCAGTCAATCCTTTTAATGATAATTAGTTATCAAATCAAGGATTTTGTTAATGTATTTGTTCAAATAACCTTGAACAGTTGATGAATGTCAATCAATAACCCATATATACTATTCAATTGATTTCAATATTGATTTAAAAATGAAACACTACTTGCTAAAAGACAATTCACTGTATTAATTGATTCACAATAAAACGATTTTCTTGAAAACAGTAGATCTAATTAGCAAAAACTAACAAATCTATTTAAACAAGCAAACAATTAAAAACTATTAACACTGATAGATCAATCCATCTAAATCAACAAGCACTTGGATCTGTGAATCCAAGGATCGCAATCAGGAATTATCAGTGTTAAAGGAAATCAAGTTAATGTTTGCGGAATCAACATTAACCTTGTTTAATTGTTTTTTTAAAATAAATATAAAATATAATGAATAATGATTATGACGAACACAATGATATGAACTCAATTAATAAGCAAACAGGATTTGATTCAAATGTATTTTATTAAAATTGATTAATGATTACAGATGAATAAATAATGAATGACATATACAATAAATGCTTTGTCCGTGTTGATCTTGATGTGACCGCTGCTAGGGTTTATGTTTGTGTGAATTGATGTGATGTTTGGGTTTGACGTTTGGTTTCTTGTGTGTTTGTGTTCGTCAATTGTTGTGAAAACTAGGATCCATATTTATAGGCACATGTGTTTTAGTTAAGGAAACACTAGATCTCTTGGGATTTGCACAACTGTCTTGTTGACGTGTTGACTTGTAACACTTGTATTATTTGAATACAAGTGTTGGGACTCCGCAACTTAACAGGTCTTCCGGAGGTAATTTGTTCTTTTGAAGGTACTTTCTCTTTCAAAGTTACTTTGTCTTCTGAACATACTTTGTCTTCCAAAGGAGTCTGCACATCCGCAGGAGTCTTCACTTGAACTCTTTGATTAACTTCAGTTTAACTCTAGAGTTGATTATTCATCCGCAGAGGATCTTTGGATGTATGTTACTTGTAAGAAACATATCTATGGAAGAACAAAATGTTCATCCGTAGATGTTTCTTACACTTAGTCAATTTCAGTAATTCACCAATTATAATGTTTATACCTGTAATCATACACAAATCAACACACATACATAATGCATACTTCAAAATAATGAAATATAACTATTCATTACAACTATTGATTAAAATTCTAAGCCTATACAAAATGATCTAGATCTATTATTCCTAGATCTAACATTTATTATTACTTGTTTAAAAGTTTTCCACATTTCATTTTGTTGCGGGCCTCTTTTTCCATAAGGTGATGTCTTTATCGGTTCTACTAAAGCAAAGGTACATGGGATGGTATTAGCCTCCACACCCTTATCTTTTTTCCTAATGGTATCATTTACCAAACAATTTTCTTTGTTTAACTCTACAAAAAAATTTAGGTTTTTGACTTGCAATCACATTTTGTTCCAAGTCATGATCACTTTTAGAATCTACATCTTCCACCACAACCTTAACAAATTATTATGGTGGATCAACTTGATTATCATAAACCTTACCATTTTGAAGAGTACGCACCTCATTAATTTGCTTTTGCCTTGTTGACTTTGAAGTGGATCCTTGATCTTGTGGGTTATCATGGTGTCACTTGGTAGCTTTCCAGTATCTCTTCTAGCTACTCCATCAACGAGTTGACCCATTTGCTTTTTCAACCCATTAATAGCTTTGTCTGTGGCTTCTTATTTTTGCACCACACCTTTCAAAACTCCCATAATTTCAGTAAATTTGGATTTCACTGAATCATCATTACTAATGAACTACCTTGTTGTTTTTCCCTTTGAATTGACCTTGATTTTGATTAAGCACTTGCTGATAATTTCTAGATTGATTGTAGAAACTTTTATTGTAACAACCTTGATTGAAATTTCCTTGATCCATCCCCTTGGATAATTACCATGAAGTTTTGTTAACGATTGGTGAAATTTTGATTTGCACCACTTCGATTATCTCCTTGAAAGTTCGGGTTGGGTTAATTTGATGCATTACCATAGCACAGATTTGGATGATTTCTCAACCCTGGATAATAGGCTTTAGAATTCATGTCGACCACCTACTTTTCACCATAAACTTGATTCACCACTTCACTTTTACCGAAATGCATGGGACGTAACAAGGCATCATGACCAATGTCTCCACAATCTTCGCATAACTCATAACCTTGTGAAACATGAGACACATCCTTTCTCAAACTTCGACATATTAAATCCATTTTATGCTCAAGTGAATTAAATCTATCTCATTATCATTGATAGACTTAATAGTGGTCGGTTTAGCTCTTCGACTAGCTAATGCTTGTGTTTTAGAACCCTTACTAAGAGTTTCTAAAAAATTCCATAGATGATCTTTGTGTTGGGTTAGAAATGTCCGACCACTACTTCAGAAAACCATTTGACTTGCTTTTGGAAGTAAACCATCATAGAAAATATTGACCAACTCCTATTTTTCAATCCTGTGATGAAGACATAATCTTAACTTTTCTTTAAAACAAGTGAAAGCCTCATGAAAAGCATAACTAGATTGTTGACTAAAAGATTTAATGGGTACCTTAGCATCACTAGTCTTTCCCATTGGATAATATTTATCAAGAAATGGTTGTTTCATTTCATCCCAAGTACAAATACATCCCGATGGCAAAGTTAAAAACCATTGTTTAGCTTTGTCTTTAAGTG
This sequence comes from Flaveria bidentis, assembly GCA_018326385.1. Lineage (NCBI taxonomy): Eukaryota > Viridiplantae > Streptophyta > Magnoliopsida > Asterales > Asteraceae > Flaveria > Flaveria bidentis. The sequence continues at coordinate 1,770 of BJCM01205307.1, read as the reverse complement.
AAAATTGGAATAGATTTAGTTTTACCTCATATAGTTGTGAACTCATAAATATGTGAATATGGTTCATTGGATTCAAAACCTCTAAAAGGTGGGATGATGGACAAGTATTATGGCTTAATCTTAAACTATCTTCTTTGATAATGGGGTGGAACAATTGATGAAGGGTTCCTATGGAATGTAGGTTTAAAATGACTATCAACACCCATTGCTTGTTGACCATTCCTTCCTTGAGGCCCATAATTAAAATTCCAATTTTGTGCTCCATATCCTCCAACTCCATTTTGATTTTGATTCCAATTGTTGTGTTGGTTCCAATTATTATTTTGAAACTCACCTCTTTTGCCTTGCCCATTATTATTCAAATTCCAAGAATCATCACCACTATTGTTGTTTTGATTAAAGTTTCCACCAAATCCATTATTATGGAAATTCTAATCTTGATTCCATTCATCACCTCCTCCGTCATTGTACCTTCTACGCCCTTTAATATAATCATCATCATTGTGATGGTCATTTTGATTTTGGTTGTCGTTGACATTATTTCCTTTATTTCCTATTTGAGGTGGTCCTTGATCAGCATGATCTTCCATACTTGATAAACTAAGACTACTGTATATAGATTCAACAAATACCTTGGGTGTAAGTGATGGTCCCATATAAGTTCTATGTAGGATATGATTTTTTATTGCTAATTTTTTTATCTCTAGATCAAAAGCTAAAGGTGACGATCTTCCCAAAAACTGAGTATGCATGCAATATTGCTATCACCTACAAAACTTAACACACCAAACGTAAAACAAGAATAAAAAAGTATCAAGAATTCAAATATTTTTGGTTTTTTTTGTTTTAACTAAGCAAGAAAACTAAACAATTTTACTAAATTTAAAACCAAGCAGACTTACTCCCCGGCAATAACGCCAAAATTTGATCAGTGTCGAAGAACCGATCAAATATAAAGAGAATATGAGCGTAATTACCTTAACTCGATATGGTAAGTAGGGTGTCGAACCACAAAGAGTGAATGGATGGTGCTTAAATCAAATTAAATTGAAAATGCTAAACCTAACATATTTAAATCTTATGATAGATCGATTGATTACTAAATTAAATTGCCTAACCAACTTGAAAATTAAAAGTGTTGGGTTTTAGCAATGTTTATCAAAGCTAGTTTAACCATTTAAACTATGAAAACGCAGCGGAATAAGGGTTTTAAAATGATGTTTTGAATCTGAAAATTTGCACCATTTTAGACTAAAACAAAAACCCAAAACAAGTATCTCATTCATATATGAAATAGTGTGCTATCAACATCCGAAAAACAACCATAGGGTGTTCTTGAACTACCTTTCAAGAACAGGATAATGAAGTGAGGATGAGATGAAGATGATGATGATGTTGTATGTGCAGCCCTCAAAGAAGAAAACCTCAAGTTGTAATACCCACAAGCTTCTTCCAAACACATGCTTTGTTAGGGAGCTTTACACTAAAACAATCTTCCAAAGCTACTATCTAAATCCGAAATTCAGCCCCAAATTTCAGCCAAAAATCCGAATTTTTCAAGAGGTTTTTGAGTGTTCTTGCTTGAGTGAAAAGAAGAGAGAAGAAGTGTAAAATGATGGAAGAGTGTGTAAGTAATCAAGTCTTGCATGAAACAAGACATAATATGGTGTTTCCAAGGCCCCCTAGGGCGGCCGAATTTCCTTTCAAAATTGGGTTCCCACCCATTTGATATTTTGTTAAAATTAAACACTCTTCCATGCATTTAGGTTA
>BJCM01205277.1:0-10321 GCA_018326385.1 Flaveria bidentis | reverse complement strand
CCAAAAAGATCCATGTGCAATAAGTGTAATGGAGTAGTGATAGAGTTAACACTTTTGGATTTGTGAGATGTCCTGTGTTGCTTCCCTTTCAGGCATGCAACACCGTTATCTTTGCAGAAAAAATCCTTTTTAGGCAAACCATGTACCAAGTTATTTTTAGCCGATTTATTCATTGTCTTAAAATTTACATGACATATACGTTTATGCCAAAGTGTTGCCTCATCATTATCAGCTTTGGAAAGAAAGCATGATACTTCACCCATTGGGGAAGCATTGTTCATATCCAGATTGTACATATCCCCTTTCCTGGGAGATCTAAGAAGCACCAATTCCAGAGGAATGGTCATCCCTGGTTTAAGGATAATGCACTCATGTTCTGTGAAAAGCATCTGGTGCTTTTGATCACAAAATTGAGAAACACTTAACACATTGTGTTCAAGCTGTTTGACAAAGTGAACTTTGCCAGCTTTTAACTTACCATTGGATATACTCCCTCTGCCAAAAATATATCCTCCGGCCTCACCTCCAAATTGGACAGGACCTCCATCATAGTTCTGAAACTATTGAAGGAGAGATCTATTCCCTGTCATGTGCCTGGAGCATCCACTATCTACAATCCAAACATTGCTGTTCTTGTCAAATGGATGTCCCGGCACATAAGATGAGATTGTTAGTTTTGATTGGAAACCCAAGCCTTGTTGGTCTTGGGTTCTTCCAAGGATAATGACATAATTGAATGAAAAGATGTGTATAGGGGTTCAATAGATGTCTTTGAAGAAGAGGTTTGGGCTGCAGCATCGTCCTTGATCTTCCAGTCCATCCTTTGGTTGGTCTTGGAGGATGAGCACTCATGAACTTTCTCGTAAGATCTCTGAGTTCAGGAGTGATCTTCACAGACTAAAGAGAGGAGATAAGATCCATATACCTGAAATACTGCGTGCTGAGGGTCTCTCCAGCAATATAAGTGAAGTTCTCGAACTGCTGCTTCAGTGAGTCCTTCTTTGAGTCGTTGGAGATTGAGTACATCTAATCAAGAGCATCAAACAATTCCTTTGCAGACTTACAATGCTCAAACCACACCATGATGGAGTTCGGTATTGCAGTCATGAGAATGGTCATAGCATTGCTGTCAATGTCTATCTTCTTCAGTCTTCGGAAAAGTCTTCAACAACTTTTTCTATCATGGCACCGTTTCCACCAGGTGATGCCACCTTTGGCTTATACGGGCCGTTGACAATGGAGTTCCACATCTTGATGTCTTGGTATTTGATGAAGCCTTCCATTCTTCTGCTCCACGACCTGAAGTTTTCAGGAGTAATGATAGGAGCCTTTGACATAGTTCCCATCTCTACTTCAGATTTGTTAAGGGCCATTTTGAGTGAGTGTGTTGTAGGGAGGAGTGAAAAAAGGTTGATTTGGATGGTTAGATCACACAATCAAGAGCCTAAAAAGCTCTGATACCAATTGCAAGATTGGTTAAGGTCACTTAACACTTAGTTTTTCTCTCAAACTCACTTTGAACAACACTCGGATGCAGATAGAGTCAATAAGAGTTGATCACAATATAGTAAGTAATAAAGAACACAGAAAGTAATTTTCAAGGTACTTGCATATATTGCTTGTCTACTCAAATATTACAAGACTTTTACAAGCTTATCTTTTCGAGTTACAATGAGAAACTATATATAATACTACCTACAGCTGGATATACTTTGATACCAGCTGGGATCCTATAAATAAAGCCTATACTTCAAGGCTATAGTTTAAGATATCTCGGATAAAGTCTTATCTGAGATATGGTAGTCAGGACATGTCCCTGACTTACCTTTTGTCACCAACTAAAGTTGGTAACATGTACTATCATAAAATGTAAATAGTGGAATAAAGTATGGTCAACTGCATGGCTCTTTGAGAAAACGCCATGTAGTATCAGAGGTCTGCAGTGGAGTGTCAGAGACCATACTTATGTCCACTGGTTCATAGCGGTGTCTTCCGAAGGTTAAATGGCTTCGGAAGAACAAGTACTTCCGAAGCCACTTATACTTCGGAAGAGGCTGCTTCTTCCGAGACTTGGGAACTTCTTCTTTTCTTCATACTTTGGAAGTAGTCTTCTGATTGTTCTTCTAAGACTTGACCTTCGGAAGCATGCTCTTGACTTCGGAAGTAGAGTTCTGTATTCGGAAGTTGATCTTTCACTTTGTCTTCGGAAGAACTCTTCATCCTTCGGAAGTTCCATGCTAAGCTTCGGAAGCCTTTGCATGTAGCACCAAAATTATCTAAGTGATTTGGTTTTGGTTGCACCAGCCTTCTTCTTGATCCAACATATTGCATTAGAACAAATAAAGACATAACATCATGCAGGACCGGTGAAGGGTATGCACTTACAATACAACAACACAATGAGGAGAGTTGCAAAGAACACTTAATGATCAAACGTGAAACTGGTTAGCCTCTTGAATGATACTAAGAACACAAGTAAATATGAGACAGAACAAGATAGCAAAACACGCAAGGAGTTGGTTTTCAAGATTGCAGTATATTGCTTTCTCAAGTTCTATTACAAATGTTACAAAGCATATTCAAAAAGTTACAAGTACTTAAGATACATATACTACATCCTACAGTTGGCCATACTTTGAAGGTTAGCTGGATACAATTGACTAGACACAAACAAAATCAATTGTAGAGTCAAAAGGCAGATTGCCTTTTGACTAGTGACTATGACATGCCATAGTTCACATCCTAATATATTACAAAAAGAATAAAGTACATGAAGTAGAAAGTTACAGACTCATGACCTTAATGTACAGTTACTAAAAGCATGGACCTTTTCACCAACTTATGTAGGTTTGTGACTTTACAAAGTTGCAGCGGAAAGGGGTCCAACTTTATGTAAAGTACATAAGATAAAGCATGTATTAAAGTCTTCGGAAGAAATTTGTCTTCTAGTGTTGGCTTCGGAAGACTTTGTCTTTGAAGCTTCGAAAGACTTAATCTTTGGCTTCGGAAGATATTGGTCTTGGCTTCGGAAGATTTCACACTTAGAATATTTCTGTTGCTGGTGTGAAACTTCCGAAGCATTGTTCTTCAATTTACTTGGGCATGCATGCAGGAGACTTTAAGTGTTTGAGTTGTATTAGCCTTTACATTTAATCCTTACAAACTCCCCCTAGGTTGATGCTACCAAAACACTTTAAAGACTTCAGATATCAACAGTCCTCATTATGATGATGACCATCCTTTTCTTCATGAGATGATCAGGATCACTAAGACTTTCAAAGTGTCTTCTCATGTCAAAGAGATCATGCAGAGGCAGATTGAACATGTCTTGCCATGTGTAGATATTCTCAATGCCTTGATCTCTGATGACATGCCACCTTTCTGGATTTGTGGTGTATGTCTAGGACAGGATGGGTCTTCCTGATGCTAGAGGAGTTGTTTGAATGGGAGATGATGGAGCATCCTTTGGTTGCACATCCTTAGGATGTTCTGACTTATCCTAAGATTCAGAAATGGATGCTTCTTCCTTCTTCTTCTTTGGCTTTGGCTTTGAAGCCATCCTTTTTCTTCTTTTTGTTCTTTTTAACTGAGAAGACTAGCCTGTAGTACCTGATTGATCTTCTTTGTCTTTTTCAGTTGGGTCTTCCTCCCTCATAGGTTCAGAAGGAAAGGGAGTTTGACCCTGCTGTTGATCAAAAGATGAAGCTTGCTGAGTCTTAGTAGGAAGTTCAGGTTGTGTTGTCTCAGGTTATTCAACCTTAACCTCCACTTCAGGTGGAGCTTGACTTAGAGGGGAGTGTAAGTCTATTAGCTCTCCATTCTTGATCTTCTGCTTGATTACTCTATGCTCATCCATAGTGGACAGAGACATAGGGCCAAGTCTCCTTCCGGAGAATCCATACAGCTTCAAGAAGCTCATCATCCTCTACCTATCTGCAGACTTCTTCATACTCTTCTGGATGATGGCTCTTGACTTTTCAGCCTCTTCCTTTAATTTCCTTTTAGTGATTTTTATTTCCTTGACTATCTCAAGTTCAAGTTGTTTGAGATACTCAAACTCAATATAGTCATACGATAAGGGAAGAAGTGCATCAGCCTGATAGAGGCCTGTGGCACTTAGGTAGTTGATCATTTTGATCATATCTTCTTCTTTGTCTACCTGAGGTTATTGTTGAACCACATCCTCTTGTGCAGGACTTTCTTGAACTGGGGAGAGAGTAGGCACATGCTTGTAAAATCTTTTCTTTCTTCTTTCTTCTTTGATTTGAATCAGTAGCTCTGCATCTTCTGCCTCCTTTCTCTCCTTTGACACTTCCATGTCAACCAGTTCATTTAATTCCTCTAAGGAGAGAGAAATGACATTATCAATGTCATAGTTCCTAGTCTGCAAGTAATTGATCCTGAATGCCCTCAACTCATTATCCTGAGTGTTGGCCTGGGGGCAGTCCTGATAGCAGTTTCCATGAGTCTTGCAAACCCAGTAGAGGAACTTTCTCCTCTCAGCTTCCTTTTCCTCTCTCTCTCTCTCTCTCTCTCTCCTTCCTCCTCCTCAATCTCCTCAGAAGTCATCTTTCTTTTCCCTTTGTCACTCATAGACCTTTGTGACTCAGGGTGGAGAGAGCTTTGGCCTTCATTACTTGATGTAGCTTCCAAGCTCTGGCCAGAGAGAGGTTGAGATGCACCTTCACCAGCAGGTGTCTCAAAAAGGGTATGAATCTTTGCAGCAGTTGATGATGATGAGACAAGGCTCTCAGGATCTACCACTGGGCCTTTAGTCATGGTTTCCCTATGAAACTAATCTTAGGGTCTGCCTCAACATCCAGTTGACCGATGGCATTGCCTGATTGCCTTAGTCTCCTTCTGAAGCTGAACTCTATAGTGATCCTATCTTGGATTCGTTGAGCCATCTTGTCAGCTTGTCTTGTTTGGCTTTGGTTGACAAGTGGCATGTTGACTAGATCCAGACTTTCATAGAAGTTCAAGGTCTGAAAAGTGAAGACCTCTTGATGTCCTTAAACTCTAAGAATGATGAGGGCTCTTCTGCTTTCATCATACCTCAACCTAATAATGTGATATGAAGTTGGTGGAGATGACATAGCCCTTGGTATTCCTTCCTCAAAAAGACTCTAAATGTAGGAGTCTATGGAGTCCACATCAATGTGAACTTGAGAAAGTTGTTGAGTATGCACAATTGCAAGTAAGGATAGTGAGTCCTCAATGTCCATACTCCCTGAAGAACTCCAAGGTTCTGTGACTGTAATGACTTTCTCCCCCTTTTTGGTAGCATCACCCTCTTGCATAGGTGAGCTAGGAGTTAGGTCAATCACACTCACGGGTTCTTGTGTTCCTGGTTGAGCTCCTTTTAAAGGTCTCCCAACTAGTTTTTCCCTGAGATAAGAAATCTCAAGTTGCTGATCATTGACCCTGTTTTGCAAGGTAGTCATCTGAGATTCAAGATGACTAACCTTGGAGACTAAAAGGTGCATGTATGTGACAGTTTTTGCACCATTAGTCTCAAATTCCCCTCGTCTTCATCAGAAAAATCATTAGGGGATGAGATGATTGGACTAGAGTTCTCTCTCTTATCACCAGCTTCAGGTTCTTAGCTGCTGGACTTCCTCTGCTCACTGGCAGCCTCAGTTGAGGTGTCAATAGGCTGAGTTGCCATGGTTGAGGTCTTAATGATGGAATCACTTGCAAAAGTGAGAGCCTCTTCCATATGGACATCCTAAACAGGTTCAAAAGTGTCCACCTCAGTAATGGGTGACTGATGTGGGCTAGATATAGGAGACTCAGGAGCACTCATCTCTCTTTGAGTAATGGAAAAGAAGAGAGAATCATGGTACTCACTGAAACCTAAATCTTCATCAGTATATAAGTCAAGGTTAGGAATGGGTTGGTTTAAGTCCAAAGGCTGGGGATGGTAGCTGTCCCCTGAAGGTTGTTCACTTGAGTGTTGAGACTCAGAGTGAAGGCTTAAGGTAGTTGGGCTTGTGAGCTCATCAGGCTGAGCATGAGGAACTTCAGCACTGATCTTTGAAGGAATGGGAGTGGTCTGCTCCTCAGGAGAAGTGGGAGCTCCAGTGTCCACTTCTTCCTATGTAGGTGAGTATATGAGGGCCTACACAGACTGAGTAGTCTGAGTAGGGATTCGTTTGTGTTTTCTTTGGTAGGTGAGGGTGATTTGTGATTGTTGAGGTGGTTGGGATGTAGAAGGTGTGGGTTCAACACTAGTTGGTGTTGCTAGGTTGTCACCTTGAGCAATGAGCTCTAACATTTTTGGGACAAGGGTTGTTTCTACCCCAGAGAAGCCAATAGTGGGCTTTCTCAAGATTTTAAAGATGTCGGGCTTCATATGTCCCAATTTAAGAATATTACCTATTCCCCTTAACTGTGAGCCCAGTTCACAGTTAAGAATGTATTGAACATATCAAGGGAACATGTAGTATTGGAAGGAGTCCAAGTTTGCAAGCAAATTTGTATAGACAAACTGAGAGTACCTAAACTTGACTCCCTGAACCATCCCATGAACAATGAAGGAGAGATCTTCAGGAATCTAGTCCCATCCTCCATGCTTGTTTGACAAGCTGTGGATAATCACATGGAGCAAGAATTTCCATTAGGATGAGACCTTCCTTTTCCTGAAGGTCTTTACAGAGAAATCTCCCTCATAGCCCATCTGCTCAAAGGAATGGTTGACAGCTTCTTTGGGAAAGAATACCTCACCTTCTTCATCATCTAGCTAAAGATAAGTATTGATGATGGCCATAGTGATCAAGACTGTTCTCCCCTGCACTATGGCAGACAGTGCCTTCTCCCCATCCATAACGACCTCTTGGCACCTCATATAACGTAGGATCAATGGTAAGGGAGGTGAAGTGGTTGGATAGAGCTAAGAAACGGCAAACCTCTGAGAAATATGGATCTTTCTCAGAGTGTAACAAAGCAACTTGGTTGTGTTGCCTGTGTAACTGCATGGAGAAATTTGGTTCATTTCTACGGTTAAGGTTGGCCATTTTGAGAAAGCTTAAGGATGAAGAAAGATGAAGGAAAGTAATTTCAGAGAGAAATTTGGGGTTTAGGTTTGGAGGAAAGATGAAGATGATAGAAAGAGGGGGAACCTTTGGGTTTATATGTGAAATGGATTTAAGACAAAGTTAATGAAAGAGGATAAACTTTGAAATCCGAATGTCGGTCCCACCTCTAAAAAAGTAGTTTGCTTTTGCTCAAAAAGTAGTTTTCTTGGAAGTCAAAAAGCTTCTAAAGGTAAATTATCTTCGGAAGTTTTAATGAAAAAGCTTCCGAAGCTAAAATGACTTCGGAAGATTTTTCCTAAGAGTTGTGAAAAATTTGCTTTGGAAGAGAATTAAAACTTGGATTCTTTGTTCAGAATAGCAAAGCTTCCGAGAGTTAATTTGCTTCGGAAGAAAATGGTCCTTGAAAACATATAAGTGCCTGAGACAAGTGTGAAGCTTCGGAAGATATTTCACAAATTTCTTCCAAAGGTAAATTACTTAGACAGTTATTTGTTTTGAAGGCATGAGTTTCTTCCGAAGGTAAAACATATCTTTCGAAGGATAAAAAATTTTCACAAATCTAAGGAAAGTCTTCAAAAGGTTTTCATCTAAAGAAAATAAGAGCTTATGAATATGATGAACTAGACAACCTAGGACACAGATTTTAAGAAATAATAAGAATTAGTTTTAAGAAAACCTACTCAAAGTTTATCATCCAATAGCTGATATAAGATATTAAAATCTATGTTCATCAAAAGCCTTTGTAAACAGATAAGCATATTGTTCATTTGTGTAAACTTTGACTAGTTTAATTAATCTCTTTTTAACATTATCTCTAATTGAATGATACCTGGTGTTTATGTGTTTTGTCCTTGAGTACTGCACATGATTCTCTGTAATAGAGATAGCACTGTTGTTGTCTATGTGAATGGGAATCTCCTTGAAGTTTAATCCATAGTCAAGCATCTGATTCTGAATCCAAAGCACTTGAGCACAACAGCTTGCAGCAGTAATGTATTCAGCTTCAGTAGTTGATGTAGAGACACAAGATTGTTTCTTGCATTGCCAAGAGACAACCCTTCCACCAAGAAACTGACATCATCCAGATGTAGACTTTGCAGTCATGTTGCAACCACCATAATCACTATCTATATAAGCATACAGATTGAAGTTAGAATTCTTAGGATACAAGAGACCAAGTATTGAAGCACCTTTGAGGTATCTTAAATTCCTTTTGACAGTGATAAGGTGAGACATCTTAGGATTGGCTTGATATCTTGCACAAATACATGTAGCAAACATGATATCAGGCCTGCTAGCTGTAAGATACATAAGAGATCCAATCATAGCCCTGTAAAGGTGTTCATCCACACACTCTCCCTCAAGATCAAGTTCAAGGGAGTGGTTTCTTGCTATGGGTGTCTTAGCAATCTTACAATCAGTCATGTTGAGTCTCTTAAGTATGTCTTGAACATACTTTGACTGACTAATGAAGATGCCATCTTCAACTTGCTTCACCTAAATTCCTAGAAAGAAATTAAGTTCCCCCATGGCACTCATTTCAAATATATCCTTCATCAGCTTCTCAAAGTCTTTGCAGAGCTTTGGATTAGTTGAACCAAAGATGATGTCATCTACATACACTTGAACTAGCATTATGTCATTTCCCTGTCCTTTAATGAAGAAAGTTCCATCTATAGTACCCCTTCTGTATCCATGCTTGCAGAGATACTGAGATAGAGTCTCATACCACTTCCTGGGTGCCTGATGCAGCCCACAAAGAGCTTTGTCAAGCTTGCAGACATAATCAGGATGATCAGGATTCGAAAAACCAGGTGGTTGTTTGTCATACACCTTTTCATCAATCACCCTATAGAGAAAAGCACACTTGACATCAAGTTTATAGACCTTAAAGTTCTTGGATGCAGCAAATGCCAAGAACATCCTAACAACTTCCAGTCTTGCTACAGGAGCAAAGACATCAGTGTAGTCAATTCCTTCTTCTTCTGTGTATCCTTGAACAACTAGTCTAGCTTTGTTTTTTATGATAATGCCTCTATCATCCTTCTTGTTCCTAAACACCCATTTGGTTCTAATAGTAGTCTTCCCATAAGGAAGAGGACAAAGGTTCCAAACTTTCTGCATTTTGAATTGAACCCGCTCCTCTTGCATGGCTTCAACCCAACTTCCATCTTTTAGAGCCTCATCAATTTTCTTAGGCTCTATCTAGGACAAGAAACAAGAGTGAAGACAAACATTTGCTTCATGGGTTTGTCCTCTTGTTCTTACCCAGAGTCAACATCTCCAATGATGTTTGTAATGGGATGAGACTTGTGGATCCTTAGCGGAGGGATCACAGCAAGTTGCTGAGAGAGAACTAAATTATAGAAATTTAGATCTGGCATTGATGTTTCTCCCATCACATCAGCATACTGATCAAGAGAAACTCGATCCAATGAGTGTGTGACATCATTGATGTTGTCATCAATGGAATAGTTATCAGCATCAAGAAATTCCTGATCACTATCACCACCACCATCATGTTCTTCTGCATTTGAAGTGTCTTTATTTGGTTGTGGGGCCTCTGAGTTGGAATTTGAAGGCATCCCAGATGTATCAGCTGAATTTGTCATTGTGGTGCTAATAGAAACTTCATTTGCAGAAGTAGTTACAACTGGAGCTGAAGATGTGTTACTTGAAGGTCTTCTTAGCTCAAATCTTAGGTCGGATCACTTGTAGGTCAGATTTCTACAGATCCTGAAACACTCTTACAAGATTTGTTAAAATAGTTGGTAACTAAATCAAGATCAAATAGCCAATCAGGACCAAAACCAGCCACACAGGGTGTGTGTTCATTGAAAGTCACAGTGGCTGACTCCTCAACAATTCTAGTTCTAAGATTGTATACTCTATAAGCCTTAGCTTGAGAAGAGTATCCAATAAAATCTTCATCATATAATTTCTCATTAAACTTGGAAATTTGATCTTTAGTATTCAAGATGGTGCAAGGACATTCAAATGACCTGAGAAAACCGATGAAAGGTTTCCTTTTGTGCGAAAGTTCATAAGGAGTCTTGCCATGAGTCTTGACCACTAAAACTATGTTCAGCACATAGCAGGTAGTGTTGACTACCTTTGCCCAGAAGGTGATGGGCAGCTTAGAGTCAGACAACATAGTTCTTGCAGCTTCAATCAGTGTCCTGCTTCTCCTCTCAGCAACACCATTCTGTTGAGGAGTCCTGGGAGCACTGTATTCTCTTGTAATATCCTTTTCATCACAAAATGTATCAAGGATTTGGTTCTTA
>BJCM01205252.1:0-14777 GCA_018326385.1 Flaveria bidentis | reverse complement strand
TTTATATTACTCATATTACTTAATATTTTGGAAGTGTTAGAACAAATATTAGCTCAAACCAAGTTTCGGGTAAAAATAAACCCGAGTAAAAGTCGAACTTATCGTCTTAACGAGCTAGTCACCGTTCAGAACGCCAAAAAAATCTTTCCTAACTATTTTTTTTAACTTATGTTTCACTTTATATTATTTATATTAATAAGATTATGGTATGACGTAACCAAACTTGGTTTTATACTAAGATCGGGTTTAAGCGAATTTTTTTATTAATTAAAGTCTCAAACTCGGGTTTAAGAGAATGTAAGCCGCATCTTGATGCTTACATTAACGGGATCATGCACACTAGCACTAAACCAAATCCCTTATGTAAAACTTAACAATGGTTGAGTAAAACTAAACATCAAGGACCCGTTTCCTTGTAAAACTCATTTTATACTTACGTTATTTAAACACGCTTTGTAAAATATAACTAAAACCCCCAAAAACCCAAGCCTTATTTTTATGAACTTTTATACTATTTATATTTCATCTTCAAGACTCAATACTTACTCAAGATCTTTCAATCTAGGACACGCACGTTAAACCATCGGACTCGCTTACTTGAAGATTTTATTCTAAGTTTATTCATCAATGTCATTTTTTTCCAAGTGAGTAATTTCATCCCCGTTTTCTCTTCTATATTTTAGGGGTAGCAAACATAGTTACTCAACCAAAAAATGATTTAACACCTATATCCTTAACCCATAACCTCTGGGTCATGTGTTGTTTATAATAATTATCCAATTGTATGTTATATACCTCATATGATTAATTGCTACATGTTTATTGCTTTTGATCGGTTAGCCACATTCTCATCCTCAATAAGTATGATCATACGCTCCTTCTTGTAATATGATAGTTTTATCAATTAGAAATGAGCCTCATTTATTTATGATCTATATACCTCAATTGTCGCTTTTATTTACGGTTTCACATATTTGAGTTGTGGATTTTTGCCTTATATTATATTTATAAAGTCATGGAATTGCTCACCAACATATATGTTGATAAAACATATTTTATGCAATGCTACAGGTTTGATTGTTGGTTGATTGAAGATTTAAAAATGTTACTTTATTTTGGACCGTTAGATTATTAGTTAAGAACTCTTTATTTTCTTGTATTTGTAAGAACATATTATGAAATGAATGAGTTGATTAAATATTATCACTTTAATAATATCGTGTGCATTTGAACAATCTTAATTGCGCCCCAGCATGTTCCGCTGCTTTGTTCGAGGCGTGACATTTACTATTGACTTTTTTCATGAATATAGTTATTGTTGCATCCTACCTCTTTAATAATCAAATCTTATACCGCTATAAATAAAAAAATGATTTTATAATATACATACATTGCACTCCATCACACGAGATAGTATACCTATTAAAACTCATGGCCATGTATACTAGTTAGCCCTACTTATCTTTTGACATTTGGCTAGCTTTTCTAAATTTCAAATATATCCTGTTAAATAAAATAAAAATTTGTTTTAACTTGTTCTAACTCCGCTTTCGTGTTTTATTAACATATATTATCTCAACAAAACGTCTTTCTTAGACTGTAAATACATCGTTCTTTAAAATCATCCAAGTATATAAACACTAGTTATATATACATTTGAAAAAAACTTACGCACACCCCTACATCTCATTTGTTAGTTTTACGACTATAGAAACTTTAAGTTTGAAATGCATATACTTTGTTGACTTTATACAACAAGTAGAAAGTATTTTGGTATCGTAGGCTATAACAGTGTAGTTGCCGCCGCTTATCGTGACAATCCGATTCAAGTGTGAGCGGAAAACATTGTTGTCGGTATCAATATTACTGTAAGCGGTTTCGATATTAGTTTTTATGATTTTTGACAAGCCGAGACGATAACAACCAAACTCAAACAGTATAGTTCCGAGGAAAAAAACGACCAAATTCCCTCGTGTAGTGAAGGCTAAGTTTCGTTTGCCGAATGCTCCTCTTTTATACTATGGTAATTCAGGAAACCCTACAACCCTACCTAAGCTACTTCGACAGTAGAACTAGCAAGAAACCCACCTTGACGATGAGTTTTCACTTTATTTCTTACTCTCCCTTAACAGCGGGAAAAGAGTCTGTTAGATTTTCTAGTCGAAATACAGGAAAAGTTTACACATTTATCTTTAGTTTTTAATATAACATTCCACTATACATTTTCTTTGTAAATTGACACAACAACCAAAGTCCCGTAGGTCACGTGAAGAAAAAAACATAGCTAATGTGAAATTAAGTACAAAACAAATCTATTATTTGAAGGTAAGATATACATGCATACATACATACATTTAAACCTAGAAAAAAGCTCAAATGTGCATACTTGTTCCCTTTAGATTTCCTCAATTCTCTCAAAATCCCTCTTCAAATTTCACCCAAATAACCCCTATTTCCCCTTCTTAGCTCTCTGTATCTATCTATCACACATCACAATCACAATCACACACACATACATACAACCCATTCAACCCACTGGTATCTTTCTTTCTTTCTTTCTCTCTCTCTTCAAGATGCGTTTTTGGGTTTTCTCTCTCTAGACCAACAACACTTAGAGATAGATTTCTTAGGTTTCTTTTCAAGATTTCAAGAAATCTCAAGAAATCTTGAGTCTTTTTGACGTCCTGTGAGATTTCCTTTTGTTTTGTGTTGTGTTGTGTTGTTGTTTCATGGTGATTTGTGTTAGGGTTTCGAATGGTGTGAGGAGATTGAGGTCGAATTGACTGGTTTTGTGGGAGATTGAAGATGGCGTCTGCAGATGTTGAGTTGGAGAAACAGATTAAGGAAGCGGGGAAACAGTTATTAAATCCCCCTGATTCTGTTGATGAACTTCTTCCTGTTCTTGATGTAAGCCCCCAATTTGAGTTTTGTTTTTGTTGTTGAATTTGTTGATTGAAATATGCTAATTTGTGTTTTGAAATCTTGAGTTTGACATATGGTTTAAATGTTTAATCTACGTGTGAAAGAATTCTTGAATCTTGAAGGTGTTTGGATTTTGAAACAGTTGACACTTGAAATTAGTCTGATGAATCCTGCATCTTATGTGTGTTTTGGTTATCATATGAATTTTGGTTCTGAATTGCTTGGGATTATCTAGGTAGTTAAAGGTGTTAGGCTAACGCACTCGAGGCATAAAGGATGAGCCTTGGGTGTAGCCTAGGCGAAGCGAGGGCTCTTTTAAGCAAGACGCATAGTATAAATACACTAACTTTAGGCGTAAAGGTTGAGCCTTGGGCCTAGGCAAAGCTAGAGCTCTTTTAAGCAAGATGCATGATATAAACACACTATTTTTAAGGGATCACATACATGTTTTTAAGGCAAGAGCCTTGTGCCCTTTCACTACATAGGGGTTTATGGGTAATAGATTAAAATTTGGACTCCCCTTTTAACTTCAAGATTAGTGGAGTGACTAGTAATAAGGTTCCAGTAATCATAGAGTGCCTCATTGACCATAGAATTTTGTGTTTAGACTTCTTAAATCAAATTATGGTAAAAATTGCATAGTTCCATAACCGATTCACACCCACTTTAAGGAATTTGTTTATAATGATCACAATGTTTACTTTAATGTGAAATCAGGAGCTAAAGAATGTACTATGGTTATTTAGGTAATGCTCAACTACAACACTACTAGTATGTTGTTTATAGCTCGTTAATTTAAACTAGCTGAATACAAATGGATACGTAATTTGATTACTAATTGATTGTAGACAGTGTTTGTGATACTATTTTTTTTAATTTTTGATGCTAATGGATAAGTCATTTGATTACTAATTGATTGTAGACGGTGTTTGCAATATTATTTAAAAAATATTTGATACTTGCATTTGGTCCATCTAATTGTTTCTTTTGTATATGCTCCTTAGCAAGTAGAGAAACTTCTGTCGAAGGTTGACCAGTCCCCAAAAAGGTCAATGCTTGATGCACTTAAACCATCAATGAAGGCTTTGATACAAGATAGTCTTACAAAACATTCGGATATCGATGTGAAAGTTGCTGTTGCTTCCTGCATAAGTGAAATAACAAGAATTACAGCCCCTGATGCACCCTATGATGATGACCAAATGAGGGTACACCATAGCATGATACACACCACTTGATAGATTTCCATATCACAAAAACACACACAGACATATATTTGTATTTTCTAAATCTCTTTTTTATGCACAGGATATCTTTCAGTTAATCGTTTCTTCCTTTGAGGGTTTAGCTGACCAGTCCAGCCGATCATATAACAAAAGAGCTTCAATTCTTGAGACTGTTTCCAAAGTCAGATCATGTGTCATCATGCTTGATCTTGAATGTGATGGACTAATTGTGGAAATGTTTGAGCATTTTCTAAAATCAGTAAGGTGTGGTGTACTTATAAGTCTTAATGGTGCTATGTGTGTTGATATGCTTGTGCTTTCATTTTTTGTAACAGTGTGTTATTAAATCTTTTATTTCAGGGACTATCATCATGAATCCATATTTTCATCGATGGAAAACATAATGGTGTTGGTTTTGGAAGAAAGTGAAGAAATTCCAGCTGACATGATCAAACCACTACTTGCTAGCGTTAAAAAGGATAATGCAGTATGATGTTTATAACATCTCTATTGATCATATTTAACCTTTTGTTATTCTATCACATGAAAGTTTTTGACCAACGTATTTATTTTCATTAGGGAGTCCTGCCAATAGCTCGAAAGTTGGGTGAAGGTGTATTTCTGAAATCTGCAGATAAGCTAAAGCCTTACCTTTTACCAGCTCTCAAATCTCTTGGCGAATCTTTAGACACATACACTAAAGTTGTGACTGCAGTATGTGAAGGCACAACTGCTACTTTTGAAAATAATGACGAAAATACTTCGGGGCAACAATCGGTATGATTTATATATCGTATAACAAATTGTTGTAATTTCTTTTATCTAGTTATGTGTGTATATTAATTGATTGTTGTTTCTTTTATCCCACTCCATTTCAGGCCAATGAGAGCAAATTAGAGAAGGGATCTGTAGATGAGACACAGCAGGCATGCGATCCATCCATCTATCTTTTTTTTCCTTGAATTTTCATTTTAATTTGCTATTATGTTCCTGATCTATTTACTATGAATGTATATATATAACAATAGTTCAAATTGTTTTAATATTTAAAATGTTACAGACCGATGAGAGTAAGCCTACAACAACATCAGATCAGACGGATCAAGTATGTTATACAGCATTTCAAACAGTTATTATTATGTCAGATGTCCTGTTATTGATGAGTTGGAAAATAATTGTTAAATAGGTTGTAAAAGAAGATGCGTGTCCTGAAGAAGAGGTAGATCCTACTGTGGATAAATCTCCAAAATCTGTTATGAGTAATGGAGTAAATGAGGCCGGTAATGAAGAGGCTTCAGTTGACCAGGATTCAAAGAAACCTGAGGAAGACACAAGTCAACAACCATCTAATAAGGAAGACGCTGATGATTCAGATACTGATAAATTGGCAATTTCAAAATCACAAACAGAGCAGACTTCCAAAAAAGGAGGAAAGAAAGCTGATACCGTTATGAGCTCAGCAGAGCCGTCTGATTCTTCTCATGTTGAAGGTGAAAAGGAAATTGAAAAAGATAATGTTGTTAAAGAGTCAGAAAATGAAAAAGATAATGATGTTAAAGAGTCAGAAAACGAAAAGGATAACGATGTTAAAGAGTCTGAAAATGAAGCAGTTATTCCATCTGAAAATGAAAAAGATGGTGATGTTCAAGTTTCTTCACCAAAAGCAACAGAAAGTAAGCCTGCAGCAACTGCAAGTGTTTCTTCTCCATCTCAAAGCAACAGTCTTCCAGATGAGAGGCCTGTTCGATCCAAAAAGAAACAGGTCCCACAAGAAGCTGAAACTGCTTCCCCATCGAATGGCGAGTTACCTCCTGATGAGACTGTTGTGAAGAATGAGGGCCGGACGAAAAACAAGGGTTTGACTCAAGAGGATACACCTGAAGAACAAAAGGGAACAGGAAAGAAAACAGCTGCTGCAAAAGAGGTTAAACTCCCTGATACTAAAAACGAGTCGGAAGATGGTGAAGCTGCTAGTGATTCAGATGCAGAACCTCCAAAAAAATCCGAGTCAAAGACAAAGCCTAAGTCAACAAAACAATCAGGTAAGAAGAAAAAGCAGTCTGGTAAGAAAAAGGATGTCGGGGAATCAGATGCAAAGAAGTCCAAACAGGCTGGTAAGAAAGTGGATGTGAAAGAGGAAGACAGTGATTCAGATGCTAAACCACTTAAAGCGTCTGTTAAGAAAGGGGAGAAAAGCAAGACTACTGTTGAGGAAGAGGAGGAAACTGATTCAGAGGACAAACCACTTAAACTGTCTGCTAAAACAAGTAATTCAAAGAAGAAACCTACTGGGAAAAAACGTGGTAATGGTCAAAATGTTACGGAGAAAGATCAAGCAAAATCACCGTCAGGAGATGATGTAAGTAATTCAAAATCTTTTCTTTTGGTTTTCTTTTTGAAAATAACCTAAAAATATGTATTTTCTTGGATTGTGAAGGAGATGGATTCTTCTCCAAAGTCGACCTCGAAATCAGCTAAAGGCGAGGGCAATTCAAAAGAAACCCCTGTGACTAGTGCAAAACGGAAGCGTACGACTGGCAAGGATAATGTAAATATTCTTAAATTTAGCCTTAAATACGATTTGGATCAACTTCTAACTGGTGGAATATGAAATTTTCTCAGACAGCTGATGCTGTTAAATATGATGAAAGTCTGGTTGGTACAAAAGTCAAAGTTTGGTGGCCTGAAGATAAAATGTAAGTGCCCTGAAGATGCAACTTACTGTTTAGTTTTGTTAGTACAACTTCATTCAAAGATATAATCATTGGTTAGAAATTTACAATTTCTGTGTAGATGAACATCTTACTGGACAATTACAGACATCTATGTCATGTTTTGCTTGTAGGTATTATGAAGGTGTTGTAGCAGAATTTTATCCTGCTAAAAAGAAGCATAAGGTCATTGCATTTGTTTGTTAAATTTCAAATCATCGTTTGTCGCCTTTGTCTTTTTTTTTCACAAGTTTTAGAGTTATACAGGTCTCATATTTGGATGGAGATCAAGAGACGTTGAATCTGAGAACACAAAGATGGGAAATTTTGCAAGAATTTTCTGCTCGGGATGATAAGGTTAGATCTTTCTGATTAGTGTGTAATGTTGTCGCAATAATGTTCTTTTTGTTTGTTCTGATCTGGTTTGATTGACAGGATCAAACTGCCGACGATCAAAGTGAAGAGGCTTCCCCTGGAACGTATGTGTATCTCTTTTTATAATTTTGCTTGAACCTCATCTTATTGCACTTATGTTCATACAAGTATGAGTCAACTATACTGAGACAGGGAGAAAAGGAAAGATCTTGTTTTAGAAATTTAATAGTATACCTGTTGTATTTGTAACTAAATTTATGGATTTCTGAATCTGATTGTTATATTGAATAATTAGAATTGGACAATTAGATACAATAAAAGGTCTTACAGGAGATTGTGTTTCAAATTGCTTCTTCTGAAATTCTAATAGTGAGTCTTTATTCGAGTGCTTAGCAAATTTGATATATTGATAGATAAAACACCCAAAAAGATTTTCTTTTGAATTGCTCAAATATTCATAGGTAATATCATCAGAATATGACCAATTTTGTTGACTGTAACTAACTTCTTTCCTTCTATATCCTAATAGTATGTTAACAAGGTGATATTTTTGCAGAAAGTCTTTAAATTAGGCTAAAAGATAAAGGTATAAGCCTATAACAAGTAAATTTAGGTTTTGCTGTGAAAAATCATTTTTGTTGCATTCATATGAAATATAATGTTCCCTTGTGACAAGTTTTTGATTGTTATGCTCCAGAAACAAGAAGAAAAAATCAAAAACAGATCCTGCACCATCCGGGTCACAAGAAAAAGGCAAAGATTCTTCCAAGAGGTGTGTTTCTATCCCTTCATCTCTGTAGTCATCATACTTGTATAACCCGTGTTAGCAAATTTGATTAGTTAAATAACTGAAAAAAAACAGAGTGGGTGGGGCGTCTTCGTCTAGCAAGTCCAAAAAGGAAAATGCGAGTGCAAAATCCACTCAGAAAAGTAGTGGCAAGTCAACTGATGCAGCCACCACCTCCAAAGAAGCTGGAAAGTCAAAGGACGACGAGGAGACACCAAAAGCTGGTACTAAGACCAAGACGGTCAACAAGTCAAAGGGTAAAACGCCTCCAAGCGGCAGCAAATCCAATACCAATGGTGCAACTAAAGCAAAAACTGGTTCGTCTAGTGCTAAAGAATCCGATGATGTTAAAACACCGGAAAGTGGAAAGGGCAAGTCAGCAGAGACTGCAAAGGGCGGGTCAAAGACCAGTAAGAAACGAAAGAAGAGGAGCTAGAGGGTTAAAATGGTCATTTGCTCCGGGGTTGTCGGATATAAGCAGTTGTTGACAGTAGTTAGGGTTAAAGGTTAGTGCTTTTCATGGTATTGTTTGGTAGAAGTATTGGCTTTTGGTAGTGGTAAGATATTTGTTATAATTATGATTATGATTAGTAGGTTAGGTTTTGTTAAAAGGAGTTAGATAATGTGGTAGATTTTTTCCTGTTGAGATTTGGCATTATTTCTTGTTGCATTTGTTCTACTCTTCTGTTTAAGAACCTTGTGAATGGTGTTTAGGTTTTGGTTTTTATAAACACTCATTTGTTCTTGCAAATTGCGTTTTGTTGTTTGGAGTAATCAATGAGAACATGTTACCGAAAACTTATGAATCTTTTTAATATCCTGTTAACCAAAGAGATCAGATAAAAGACAACTTACCTTAAATAGTTATGTTGGAGAAATCAAGTGGAATCTCTGGTTAGAAAAAACAAGTGGAATCTCCTCTATTAGAGCGATTCAAATACTTACTATTACGTCACTTTCAAGTAGAGGTACACAAACCAGGTTGAAATTTGACATTGGGTTGGGTTCAACCCGGGTTAGGTTTTGGTAAAAAAAAGTTTCAAACTAGGTTGTGGGTTGGGTCTAAACCGGTTTCAAGAGGGCAAAACGGTAAAAAGATTGGGTTTATAATTAGGTTGGGAAAAAACGGGGGTGAACCGGGGTTAGGCTGTGGAGGAAACAAACCGTTTTGAACCTTACGGGTTGAATCGGGTTGGACTCGAGTTGGGGAGCTACTGGAGTCTATACAATTTGAAGTTTTTTTCATATTTTTTAATTTCAATTCAAACATTTAATCATTTAGAGGTAATTTGATTGAAATCGAATTAACTGATGAAACTTTTAAATGTAAAGTGATGTTTTAAATCTTGTGAAGTAAATTGATTATTTTTGTTTAACTTCATGAAGCAAAATCTAAGTTAACTATATTTTTAATCCAATCATGATCTCAGGCTCATGATATCTTGATGGAAGGAAGATGGTATGTATTATTAGAAAGTAGAATATTTCAAGGTTCACATGATATGATGGTACCCAACAAGACATTCATGTTCTAGGTAACATGCATCAAGACACCATTTTTAAGGTGTCTGATGTGTACTTGAAAAAGTTGAAAGCTTTTTAGTATTTGATTAACACAAGATTCTGTTATTGGTGTTGATGGCAGAGATTAAAGTAGATAAAGTTGGATTACTTTAGTAATTAAGGAAGAGGGGAAATGAAGGTCAAGAGTTGTCTGTTTTGATTCCATCAACCACCCACTTTAAAAAAGAAGGCTTGTAGTTGGTTGTTCCCAAAAGCATTCACAAGTATTTGTTTTTTTAATGTTCAACTCTATTTTGGAAAAGATATATTATTTTAATTGGTTTCACCTATCTGTATATAATATATTATTTTTGACCCTATTTTAACGCCTCCTTGTCAAGCGTGAACTATATCTTGCAAATAAGTATAACGAAGCTGATATATCATATCGTGTACAACTAGCAAGAATCATTAATGCACTAACTGTTTAAGGCAGGAATGCGTCTTTTTATACCATCAAACTTACAACCATTGGAGTACTTTGTGGATGTGATTCGTAATTATAAAATTGTGCATAAGGATTTCATCCTTAAGATATTCATTTTCTAACCCAAGACAAAACTTCATTCTTTGTACAGGTTTCCAGTTATGTTCAAGTTATCAATGAATACGACAATTATAACATATTTTGATATGTACGTCTATTTAATTTGATAGACATAAAATTATTTATATATTCTTCTTCCAACAAATACCAACTAATAAGATTATCCCACATGCACATAGATTGTTTTAGCTATATAGTGTTTTGTGTGATTTGTTAAAAAAATGTTATCAATAATTAAATTTACATAATTTCAACAACTTGAATCCATTGTAGTTTTATGAAAATACAAGTATCAAATAAACCATAGAGATAATTTGCCAGAACACCCCTTATTTGCAGATTATTCATTTATTGTATTACCATACTAATAAGATAAGAAAAAGTGTCGCATCCATCATTAAAGCATGTATCTTTTGATAATCAATTCCAGATCTTTTTTAAGCCCTTTTGTTACTAATCGTGCCTTATATCATATAAACTCATATTTTGTTAAATTTTTATATAAAGATCATTAATATCGATGGGCTTACACCTTCAAGTGTTTGGACTATACATATATGAATCAAATGAAAACCCTGATTATAATTGAAAACCGTAAAAACCACCACTACCGAATCACATAACTTATAATTAATTTAACATTCTAATTGTTTAAAGTTTATTTGAGTAAACTTTAACCTTATTTTTTGAGGTCACCATATATTCTTTAATTTAAACTCCAAGAAAAGACAATGATCGCGAAATGACTTACGTATACGTAACTTGTATTAGTTATATGTATGTAATTCTTAGTTCTACACTTGGTAACATGCACTTACTATACATAACCTCTACATATACGTAACTCTTAGTTGTATACTTTATAACATATACTTATATTTACGTAACCTCTAGTTTTTATGGTTTTCATTTATAATATAACTAGGTTAGAGCCCATGTATTACATGGGTGGAATAAATAAAATATATTAAAATCATTAGTCTATAAATATTTTATATTCTAGATGTTATTATTTATTGTTGAAAAAAAAATATAATGAATATTTAAAAGTTATAACACATAATGAATTAGAAATTATTACTCTATATTTAATATGTATTAATAAATTATTAAAATAACTACATTTATATTTTAGATGTTTAATAGTTTTATTTTTTTATTTACAATAATTATCATTTAATATGAAAGAGACAATAAACACAAATATAAATATTTTTTATTTTAACATATTTTAATTAAAAAGGAAAGTTAAACTAATTGTTTTTATAATTTTGGTATTTATTATGAGAGAGAGGGGTGGGAAAATAATTTTTTTGTTATGCTACAATGATAATGTGATTTGATATGCTAGAATAATGACACGTGTTTTAAGAAAATTTTCTTTTATTATAGGTTATAGATTTTCAAGGGATCTCTCCCCTATACACACACACACACACACACACACACATATATATATATATATATATATATATATATGTATAGGGTCGGTATCAATACAAGACTACCTTTTATTTTCAAATAAGCATTGATTTACATAAATGTAAGTTAAAGTTGGGAGGTATAGTTGTTTTATATAGTTTATTATTCATGTTTGATATACACACTAGTAAAACAGTTCAAGTATCACTATACTTAATTTACATTTATGTAAATCAAATGTTAACCCTTTATTACTATGATAACCATGTTAACTTTTTAAATATCAATTAAAGTCATTATTGTTTTTGTTGAATAACAATAATATACATGTAAAATATATGTTATGTTATGTATATATGTAAATTTGTAAGCTTAATTTTTTTAAAGTAATGTAAATTACATTTACATCTACAAATATTTACGAGATGTAAATGTGACTTGCACTATGTAAACATATTTACGCTTACAAGTTTACACGTATATGTAAAACAACATATTTTTATATATGTAATGAAGTTATTTAAAAAAGTAATGATTTTAATTAATCTTAAAGAGTTAACATAGTTTCTGTAATAAAATAGGGTTAACATTTGAACATTCCCCTATATACATAGGGTAGAGTTTAAATGAAAACCAAAAGAAATTATCATAACTAATAAACCAAATCTTCAGCCTTGATTACGATAAGATCGAAGGTCAAGATTTATGAAATAAAATATATATATTTTCACTCTAGTGAGACCATGTATACAAGAATACAGAAAAAAAGTATTTTCTTCATCCGCACCTATGACCATCTTTATTTTGAAATCTTCACATTTCAAAACATTATACACTCTTCTCCTTCTCTCTTAAACGACTTATTCTCCACATTTCTTTCTTTAAAATTATAGAATTATCTTGCTTAACCAATAAATTAAATAAAGCTAAACAAAAGAGAGTCGGAGAGAAAAGTGAGAGGTGAAACATTGCTATACTATTAAATAGTTGATATACTATCATATAAACATGTGCAAATTGAGTTTTATATATGTGTAAACTAAGTTTTACATATGTATAAACCATGTTCTACACATGAGTAAATGGACTTCGTACATATATAAACTAAATATACACACATGTAAATAGTTGCTATACTTTAAATAGTTGTTAATTCATGTTGCATCTTCATATCTATATATCTAGTCTTAAAATAGTTTCTAATTTATGTTACATATTAGTTTTCTTCTTTAGAATATGTTGAATAGTCCAGATTTGAGATTTGAACAAGATATACACAAGTACACAACAAAGGGGTATGTAGTTTTTTTTCTTTTCTGATTTCATAAAGATTTTTATTTTGTTTTAGACGTAGATTCTTTTTATATTTGTGTAAATATTTTTTATTCATGTTTCATTAATTATTACATGTATAATTTTTATTTTTACTCATATTAGAATATTTGGGACAACCACTTACGCATGTGTTAAAGTATTGAGAAACAAATGTTAAAATATTGAAAACTATGTTAGAACTATCTATTACGCACGTGTTAAAGTATTCATTGAATTATTTACACATATGGTAAAGTATTCTAAACTATCTTTTATACATGTGTTAAGATACCATGTAACATCAAATCACTAACAAATAGGTTATTATGTTATAATATTATAAATAGTACAAATTAAAGGAAGGAAAAAATGATAAAAAGACTAAAATGCCTTTAACATTAGATTTTTTCTTTAACGAAACATGACACGTGTCACATTGTGATTGGTGATAACGTATTGGTTTCCATAATATACATATATATAAAGTGTTGTGTTCAAATGAGAATCAAGGAAATTATAAAAACCAATAAATCAAATCCACACATTTGATGTATTAATATCAATTAATCATATGAATAAAAAATTAAAGGTTATACTCTTATGGGATCATGTGTATAAAAAGTCAAAATATTTAAGCAAATGATCTTGATATATCAAATGTGGAGATTTGATTTTATTAGTTTTCACAAATTCACTTGGTTTTTTATTTGAACCCAACCACACACCACACACATATATTTAAAAACCTTCTCGTTTCATGAGTGAATTTAAAATGTGTCTCAATTGTACACCACATGCATCTAAATTGTTTTAGCACATATAGAGATTTGTTTAATTTGATGGAAAGATGTTATCAAGAACTAAAATTACATAATTTTTGTAACCAGATACCTTTAATTAAAGAGTTTTATTTACATATCTATCAAGTGTGCCATAGAGATAGGTTGTTAGAACATCCATGATCCATTAGACATATATCAATCTTTTCTTGTATTGACATACTAAGATGACACAAAAATTATCGCATCTGCTATTTAATAAAATACCTCCCAATAATTAATTCCAAGTATTTTGAAAATCCATGTGCTACCGATCTTGCCTTGTACTATATAAACCATTTTTCTAATTTCATTTTCATACAAAGATCAATTCTATCTGACATGCTTGTTCGGACTATAGTTCTAAAAACTTATCTTTTTGTGAGGGGTTTCAATTTTGCCTTCATTGCATTTTTCCATTTTGGTCAATTGTTTATATTTCTTAGAGTAAATTATAAATTTTGTCCTTTACGTATGTTTAAAATTATGGATTTTGTCCTTAAACTTTGATAATTACACTATGCGTCCTTTATTTAAATATTTATCATATTTTATGTCACTTCTACTGACTGAAGTTAACTTTTTCAGTTAGTTTTATGTGAATGTATCATTTTGCCATTATCTTTTAAAGGACGAAATCTGCAATTTTCCTTAATCTTTTAATATTTTCATTTTGTTTTTCATTTTATTTATTTTATCTTTTTTAATCAATTTTTATTTTATAAACTTATATGAAATATTATTACTTAAATATTTTTTATAAAATATAATTTTATCTATAGTTTTTTATTTATTATATTTTTTATTTTTAAAAATTAGTTATCTACCTTTCTAATCATATGAGAACAAGATGGAGAGCTTACAATATTATTTTATATTATAAATTTAAACTAGTAATCAATTTTTTTTAATCATCGTTTTTCTATTACCTTTTTAGTATAAGAATCTTCAATTATTTTAAATAGTTTGACTTACGGTTTATATTAGAAACCTATTAGAGACCGTATGATTTTAGTATATGACTTTTTTTATATTTTACTTGGTTATAATTATTCTAAATTGAGCTATATGTATAATTAAAATAGATATATG
>BJCM01205244.1:0-13962 GCA_018326385.1 Flaveria bidentis | reverse complement strand
CTCACCACCACCATTTTCTTCAACTATTTAAATGAAACAACACCATCTTCATCGTAAAATCCAGCGCTACTTCATCTCCATTGAATTACTACATCTACATACAATCCCTAAAACCAAGAATCCCCAATTCCATTTTAGGGTTTTGAGAAAAAAGTTAAGATAGGGGGAACTGACAGCGTGGTTGGTACCGGTTGTGGTGGTTTTGTCGGCCGAGTGTGGGTGGACACAATGGTGGTGATGGTGAGCGATGGTGGTGGCTTGATGGCGATGGTGGTGATGGTGAGCGGTGGTCTAATTTGGGAGTGGGAGGGAGACAACAATAGGTAGTTGGTGATGATGGGCGACGATAATGATGAGGGTTTAGTAGCTGCAGATGGTGGTGGCAGCGGCTATTGGTGGGTGGTGGATGGTTTGTTGAGGATTAGGGTTTTACAGGGGATGAAGGGTCGATGGTGATGATGATAAGATTACAAAAAAATATGATGCGTTGATAACCGGCGGTGATAGCCGGTGGTGATGGTCGGCGACGGTGGCCGGTGGTGATGGTCGGCGACGGTGGCCGGTGGTGATGGTCGGCGGTGGTGGCCGGTGGTGACTACCGGTGTGTATATATATGTGTGTGTGTGTTTAGAGGGAATGATAAATAAATATATTATTTTAATTAAATTACATAAACAGTCCCTCTAGTTATACAAATAGTCTTTTATAATGTAAAAAGACTAAAATACCCTTGAACTTTACAGAAAATCTAATGTCTGTTAGTGTTAATACTCAACCTTGTTATAAAATTAAAAGCAAGTACTCAAACCTGTTACTTTTTTTGCTTAGTACTCAAACTTGTTATTTTATATAAACCACAGGGACTATTTATGTAATTAACTCTTACTTTTATAACAATACCAAAATTATACATATATATTTAGAGTTTAGATATCTGTTTGGATATCCAAATGAAAAATGAATATATGAAATTTTGGATTCGGATTCGAATATTGGAATCCAAAACTTGCATTTTTCGAATATCTGAAAATCAAGATATTCGATTTTGAATGCCCTTAAACTTGAGAAGGTCGATGTAAATTTCAGAGTCAATTGTGTAATTTAAAAAATATGAATGCCAGTGTGCATTAATACGTGTACAATACACATAAACATTTTGTGTTTTGTCTTTTAATATAAAAGTAGTATCAACACCTCCGTCTAGTGGTGGGGACGGAAAACCGTGTAGTTTAGGTCTAAATGCTACTACGAGCCCTCGCGTCGAAGGTAAGAAAAAGAAACACGTGAAAGTTTATGTAAAAAACCAAAATCCCAGAAATATGTGTATCGTAGCAAAGACATTAATATTTGAAATCTAAAAAAAGACTCCACTAAAAAAATAACATATGAACGTTGTCAAAAATAGTTATGTAACAATAGAAAAAACCAAACAATAAAAAAATATTTAACTTTGATAAAAATAAGCACATATAAGTTTTGGACTTTATAAAAATCAAATTGTAAAGTTGCAAATAAAATAAAAACTGTGAAAAATCAAAACACTGAATTTGTTTTTACGACTTGTATGTTTGTGTGTTAATAACATGTATATTAAAAAAAATTAAAATATAAGTTTTCAAAGTCATTTATGTATATTAAAAAGGCTGATGTAAGCGCTAACACAAGCAAACATGCTTATTCATAATCACTCAGATTTGAAACTTTTTTCGATTATATTTTTGTATTTTATATTATGTTTTTGTTCCCGGAGATGAGCACACCCACTTAAAAATATGAAATATTTTTTTATATAATTTTTCATTTAGATGGTTGATTCCTTTTTGCAAATAACTAAAACCGAAAGTATATAAAAATATGGAGGGCAATCAGTAGGCATGTTATGTTTCGAGGTTTAAATTAAATAGCATTTTCTGAATTATAGGTTTTGAGTTTCTGATTTGTTGCCTCTTAAGAATAAAAAACCGTGGAAATGATTTTTCAACTGGACATATGTTTTATTCCTTTTC
Source organism: Flaveria bidentis (assembly GCA_018326385.1). Classification (NCBI taxonomy): domain Eukaryota; kingdom Viridiplantae; phylum Streptophyta; class Magnoliopsida; order Asterales; family Asteraceae; genus Flaveria; species Flaveria bidentis. The sequence continues at coordinate 11,956 of BJCM01205244.1, read as the reverse complement.
GTGATCTAAATTTATGGTGCTGAATTTTTGTGAACTATTTGTGGCGTAAAATAAGTGTTCAGAGCTATTTTTTAAGGAAAACATTTCCTGCAACATCTAGGAAAAGTCTTAAAAGATTTATAGGTGAGTTTTGAAAAAAAAAAGTATCAGAATCTTGATTTAGCTTACATTATAAGTTTTGAAAGCTATGACATATAGTATAATGGCATTTGAAAGCTCTTGATCACCAAATTGTTCTAACATAATTCATTGGTTTTTCTCATGAGAGGTCCAAAAAAGATATAACTTCTGTAAAATCAAATAGAGAAAAAGTAAGTCTCAAAAGCCAAACACAATGAGTAATCAAATTGAGTCAATTCCAGTTTGTTCTTAAGACTTGTTGTACATGATAGTCTTTCTTTATTGCATCACTTCCAACACCCCACTAAGATTGCAATTACGACTTGACAGTATATTTTTAGCAAAAACACATGTAATTATGGCATGATTATATAGTATTTGTATTTTGCTTCGGTGGAACTTGTACAAAGGTGTAACATAAGGTGTAAAAGATGTATTTAGAAGTTTGAGTAAGCTATACAAATAAATAAAAACTCTCGAGTATCATACTTTCAGTAATCAACGTATTCCTTTAGTAATTGAAAACATCTAGACGTATTCTGTTATTTTTTTTGAACGGTTAAAGGACACTGACGTGTCACCCGCCCACCTGCTCATCTTTATTACTGGAGTATAGAACCGAGAGCACCCCCAGGAGGAAACTCACATAGCTTAGATTAGAAAACCCCCGACCCATCCCACTACTAAAATTTATCAGATTTTACGATAAGGGATTTTGTCGCAATGTTGTGGCAAAATGACGACACCAAGTTGCGACAAAAATAAGTTTGTAGGATAAAACCTCCTAGAAAAAATAGTTTCGACACGTTTACGACAAACTGAACCACAAATTTGTCACAAAACATATTTGTCGCTAGTTTTTCCGCAAGTTACCAACAAATGTTTTTGCGACAAAGTTTCCACAAACTTTTTTCAAAAATTGATTTTGAATATTCTCTTTAAAAAAACTAATAATAATATAATAATTAACATTGAAACGAATGTTTAGATAATATATATTTTTTCCAACAAACTACCGGCATAATTAATAATTATTATGTTTTGCTACAAACTATCGAGTAAAACTGTTATTCTTGTATATGTTTAAAAACCAAGTGAAGAAATAGTTTATTTATGTTTTATATGAATTTAGCCACCAGTTTTTTTGTAGTTTTCATTTTTGGTCCTTTGCCTGTGATTTAAATGGAGTGGAGATGTGGACGGATGGGGTTTAGGGTTTCCGATTGAGAGGGTTTGTGACGAAGGCCACCAGCTCAAGGCGATGGCTCTCCGGCTACCCGACTTTCACCGTAGCCATAGCAAGAAAGGGGAAGCGAGTGTGTGAAGAAATTCGGGGTTTAGGGTTTATAATTGTGAGGGTTTGTGGGGTCACCAGGTAAAGCCGTTGGCTCTCCAACAAACCTACTTCTGTCGTCGCCATAGCAGGGAAGGGGAGCGGGTGTGTGACGGAATTTGGAGACAAGGTGGGTTTCCGGTCACTGGCCTTCGATATCGCCACCGGAAGTGAGTGCATGGTAGCCGTTTATGCTCTGTTTATCGAGCCTTAGGCGGCGATGTCTTGGTGTCCATGGCGCACCCGCGTCCCTTAACTGTTTTTCGATCCTAAGGTCAGGATGGCTTGGCGATATCTTGGTGGCCATGGTGCACCCACACGGTGTTGATGGTGTGACCGGTGATGTGTGTGGTTGTAGTATTTTGTGTTACTATGTTCATTAGATATGATAACACAGTAGCCATCAATTTTTAGGCGACGATGACCGTTGGTTGCCATTGATTTTGTGTTTTTATATTTTTTGGTTGAATCTGTTCATCTTGATAAAATATATTGTTTGTTGTTTTGGCACAGTTGGATTATGGTTTCTCTAAGATCCAAAATTTATTGGTTGTGATGATCAAACCTGAAAAAGGTTGTTGCCTTTGCACGACTACTGTATGTTGATGGTTTGCAACCAACGGCAATGACTGAATCTGAGCCATAACATTTTTCAATAACCTATATGTTAAAAACCAAGTAAAGGAATAGTTGGTTTTTGGTGGATCTGATTTGGGGCAGTGAAATTTGTGTAATTATACATTCTGGAATCTCTGGCTTATTTGGTTTTTAAACATCCAGAAGTATTATTACTATATTGATCGAGTAACGAAAGGAATAGTGATTTTGGGTGTTCTTTGATTCTTCTCACGCCAATTTATAGCTGGGGTCGTGCACTGTTGGTTTGTAGTTGGTTAGAAATGCACAATTGTGATGGTTAAGTAAGAACGTGTAGTTCTGTTGGCGTGACAACCATGTATCCTTGGTTTGCAGCTATAATTGTACAACGGATCAGAGCCAAGGTTCATGATGTTTAATGAATAAGTTACCTTTACTTTTAGTTTTAAAAATCACCCTCATAATGTTAAATGAATAAGTTACAATGTGAGATGATATTGTAATCGTCGGATTAAATGCGTTTATTTGAGTTTAGCAGACCCGTTTACTATGCGCGCAACGCGCGCATCGGTGCAATCCTAGTTAACTTTATTTTGCAACATATTACCAAAAAATTAATATTAATATTATTTATTTTACAACAAACTACAGGCAAACTTAAATAATTATATTATTTTTTTTCTTTTTAACATTGCAACTAGCTACCGATATCTTAATTTAAATCTTTCGCGACAAATTTGCAACAAATTAGAAAATAAAAAAAATCTGAACTATATTCCTAAAATACATATATATTTTTGCAAATAAATACAATAAATTTATAACCAATCTACAAAACAAACTACTGAACTAATAACTAATCGAACCAAATTCACCAAAATATAACAATCTTTTAAAAATTTCAGGTAAAGTTTTATTTTACAAAAAGCCAATAATTATTTATCTAGTAATCTTTTCATAATTTCTTTCATTTGTTTTTGTAATTTCTCGCGTTCAACCTTCTCTTTTTCTCGTTCAACCTGCTCTTGTTCCCGATCTTTTTCCATTTGTTCCAAGCGATTTTCCAAGTTTTCTCTAGCCTCCTGTTCTTTGTCTAATTCAGTTCGAATATCTTGGACCTATAATTTGCTAAAACATTTATAATACAAGTCTATGCAAATATATGAATCAAAACCTCCTTCTATTTTAATGAAGTCATGGGTACTTTACCTCAACCACTTATGTTTAAGATAATTGGTACATTTTATATTATTGACTATATATTTTGACAGGGTTATTTCCATTCATCAATTTACATAATATTACCAGAATAGCTACTAACACAAGAAAAAATTAAAAACATCATCTGAATTGCAATTGCAACTTGTTCGAAACTATGGATAATATCCCAAATTTGAGCATTCACGATCCATCATTTATTCATAATTTTATAATTACACTAAGAACCATTATTTTTCCTCTTTACTTTTCAATTAAATAATAATTTTTTATAACTTTATTATTATCTTTTTTTCTCCTAAATATGAAGAAACACAATTTAACCCTCATAAATTTTTTCTATCCTTTTACTCACAAACAATCACAACTATTCCTTTAACATGTGGCACCCATTCACGTAAAAAAATGATATAAATGCTTTTAGAAATGACATATGATCTCCTAATCTAAAATAAAAAAACACTCGGAAGAAAAGAGAATAACAATATTTAAAACAAGTTTAATAACATATTTTCTATTAATAAGACCCTTTAAAATTTGAAAATGGTTCCACTATATCCCAACTTTCTTACTATAAAAACTCTATACAGATTTAGCATAAATAAGATGATATATGAGCACAAAACTTACTATTCAGTTAACCAATCATATAGCACCAATAGAGTCAGCAAGAAAGTCCATAGACACCCATAAATATATACATATAGCTATATATATAGGATTGGGTTTAAATAAAAACAAAAAAAAAAAACTTATGAAAACTAATAAACCAAATATCCATCTTTGATCTTTTAAAACTAAAGGCTGTATTTTTTTTAAATAAAAAATAGAAGATTGTACTCATGTGGGATCATGTGTAAAAAAAGTCAAAATTATTAGACATTGATCTTAATAGATTAAAATCGAAGATTTGGTTTATTGGTTTTTCAAAAAAATTTAGTTTTCATCAGAACCCAACCCAAATTATTAGACATTGATCTTACCAAAATTATTAGACATTGATCTTATTATACATTGATCTTATTAGACATTGATCTTATTAGACATTGATATTAATAGATTCAAGTCAAAAGTGTGTGTACACACATAAGAAATGGATCAAATGTTAGCCATTAACCCAACTAGTGGTCTTGAATGTTCCACATCACCCTTTATAATATGACCAAACAAGGGTAATTTCGTCATTTACAACACTGTAGCAGCTGACACTTCATTTTGTTCTTGAAAGTTCAACACCTCGTTTGATTTTCAGATCTTCTTTTCCTCTCCTTTTATTTATCTCTCTCTCTCTCTCTTATCATAAACATGAAAAATGATAATGTTTTGATTCATGTTAAATTCAAGATCTATAGTCATGTTACAATTTAAACCATGTTACAAAAAGTCTTTCTTTAAAATTTCTAAGTATGATTACTTCCGAAGAGAATTTTACCATCCAAAAGAATTCTTTATATATCTTCCGAAGGTAAATTTCTTTGTACAAGTATTCTCTCCCGAAAATTTTTATGCCTCAAAAGAAAATTTGATCATAGATCCAATCTACTTTCGAAGCTTATAAACTTCTTCTTTTGGAAGACCACCTTACACTCGGAAGCAAACTTGTCTTTAAGACTTGGTTTGCCTTCAAAAGTAAAAGTGGAATCAGAAGAATTTATTGAGAAACTTAACAGTTTTCTCTTGAAAGTACTTTTACTCTTGGAAGAAAACTTTACTGTGTATAGGAAATATTTGGGCCCCATTTTGTAAAATTTAAGATTTTATTAATAATGTCAGAATATTTTAAATGGTTTATCTTACCACCCTTATCAAATCAAAACCTAAACTATCCATTCACCTTATTGGTTTGATGTTTTACTCTCTATTTAAAAACTTCCAACTTTCCTTTTTTGATTTCTTTACCTTCACAAAAGCCCCAAATTTCCACTATCTTCCTCTACACTCACTCTTAAACTCTTTCAATCTCATAATACTTTCATTAACAATGGCCTCGAATCCTCAAAATAACTAGGTCGCAATCCTTTATTCTTCCAAGGATGCCGACTTTATCCCAATCATCCAGTTTCTTACACAATTTGCATACTTCACCGCCCTCACTATAGACCTCACTATCTACTCAAATCATATGGCCAAATTCTAGGCCAATGGTCAAAGTGACATGCTTAATAGAGAAAGAGTTTTCATATCAAGGATCTATAGACAGGATTAGTTATCAATGAAAGAACCACAGGGAGCATCTATAGTTCCATGATAAAGTGTTGGATCAAGAAGAAGGCTGGTGCAACCAAAACCAAATCACTTAGACAAATTTTGGTGCTACTTACAAAGGCTTCTGAAGCCAAGTGTGGAACTTCCAAAGGAAGTAGAGTTCTTTTGAAGACAAAGTGAAAGATCAACTTCTGAAGATGAACTCTACTTCCGAAGTCAAAGAACTTACTTCCGAAGCTAAAGTCTAAGAAGAAGAAATCAGAAGACTGCTTCAGAAGTATGAAGAAAGAAGAAGTCCTCAAGCCTCGGAAGAAGTAGCCTCTTCCAAAGTGTAAGTGGCTTCAGAAGTACTTGCTCTTCCGAAGCCATTTAACATTCGGAAGACACTTCTATGAACCAGTGGACATAAGTATGGTCTCTGACACTCCGCTGCAGACCTCTGATACTGCATGACGTTTTCTCAAAGAGCCATGTAGTTAACCATACTTTATTCCACTGTTCACCTTTTATGTTAGTACAAGTTACCAACTTTAGTTGGTGACAAAAAGGTAAGTCAGGGACATGTCCTGACTACCATATCTCATATAAGACTTTATCTGAGATACCTTAAACTATAGCTTTGTAGTATTTGTTTTAGCTTTAAAATCCCAGCTGGTATCAAAGTATATTTGGCTGTAAGTAGTATAATATATAGTTTCTCATTGTAACTCATGTAATATGCTTGTAAGAGTCTTGTAACATTTGAGTTGAGAAGCGATATATGCAAGTACCTTGAAAGTTACTTCTTGTGTTTGATTATTACTTATTATATTGTTATCAACTCTTAGAGACTCTGCCTTCATCCGAGTGTAGTTCAAGTGAGTTTGAGAGAAAAATAAAGTGTTAGTGACATAAACCGATCCTGCAATTGGTATCAGAGCTCTTTAGGCTCTTGATTGTGAGATTTAACCATCCAAATCAACCTGTTTTTCACTCCTCCTTACAACTCACTCAGAATGGCCCTTAATAAATCCGAAGTAGAGATGGGAACTATGACCAAAGCTCCCATCATTACTCCTGAAAACTTCAGGTCTTGGAGCAGAAGAATGAAAGGCTTCATCAAATACCAAGATAGCAGAATGTGGAACTCCATTGTCAATGGCCCGTATAAACCCAGGGTGGCAGCACTTGGTGGAAACAGTGCCATGATAGAAAAGGCTGTTGAAGATTATTCTGACGAGGACCGAAAGAAGATGGACATTGAAAGCAATGCATTGACTATTCTTATGACTGCAATACCCAACTCCATCATGGTGGGGTTTGTGCATTGTATGTCTACCAAAGAATTGTTTGATGCACTTGTTCAGATGTATTCAAGCTCCAACGACTCCAAGAAGGACTCACTGAAGCAGCAGTTTGAGAACTTCACTTATATTGCTGGAGAGACCCTCAGCCAACAGTATTTCTGGTACATGTATCTTATTTCTTCTCTTTAGTGTATGAAGATCACTCCTGAACTTAGAGATCTCACAAGAAAGTTCATGAGTGCTATTCCAAATGAGTGGACATTCTATTGTGTCTCTATCAAGAGGACAGAGAACTTGAACACTCTTACTATGACTGAACTCTATGGCATCCTTGATGGATATCGTTTAGAGATGGAGAGTAAGAAGGGCCACCAAACAAGCAGACCTTTGAGTCTTCCTGCTAGCAACACTTTAATGGTTGCTGAAGGCTCATTACCCCCACAATCTCAGCACTACCTGACATACAACCAGCAACCATCCTGCTCTCTAGACCATAAATCACTTTCCCTAAGACTCCAAGGTCTCAAGAGGCTCAACACAATTCCTTTCAGGATAGTTGTGCCTTTGTGTCAGGATGTAGACACTCTGGTGATTTTCAATGCTGTTTTGATGATCTAGAGTGTTTTAGTCCAGACGGTGTAAAGTATGTGGACATTGTCCAATAGATGGCTCTTTTAACCTACAGAGCGAAGAAGTTTTAAGAGAACTGGAAGGCAATTCCCTCAAAACCCAACTACCAGCAAGTTTGGGTTTGACAAAACCAAAGCCAAATCTTACAACTGTAACCAACTTGGTCATTTTGCAAGGGAGTGCAAGGCTCCCAAGACAAATCCGGGAACCCCACACGCCTCCACACATCCCTCTACATCAAAGCCCAATAGAAAGTCAACTGAAACAACTGCAATGGCTCAAGAAGTTGACTGGAGCTTTATGGTACAAGAAGTAACTCCTGCTCAAGCACTCATGGCAAGAACAGATGATAACAAGGTATATGAACATCTCTGTACTCCTGCTTGTATTGCTAAGGTTAAACTATATCAGGACTACAATATGGAAATTAAATCTGATATTGAGTCTTTAAATATCTTGAAATCTGATTTTAAAAGGGTTGAATCTGACTACCAAAAGAAAAATGAAGAGTTAGAGAAAACTATGTCCTTATTAAAACATAAACACACAAACTACAAGACTCAAATAAAGGACTTAATATCCAAATTGTCTGAGGCTCAAGCCCAACTTGTCACTACTGAGGCTCAAGCCAGGAAGTATGCTATTTCTGAACCGAACTTCCAAGCTAATATTGCATCATCCTCCTACTCCAAACTCTATTATCAGAATAAAGGAGGGTTGGGGACCAATGAAATTGTTCCACCACATTCTTATGAGTCCATAAGACAACCTAGATGTGGTATTGAAGAGTAAAAGGTCCTAATTGCTGACCCATCTTCACATGAGTTAAAGAATCATGCAACAATAATGGCCATCACAGGGAAGGAACAGGTAAATCAACCCACCTCTCCTAGTGAAGATCAAAACCTAACCACCAAAGCCAGAAGAAGCAGAGCTAAAGCTACCAGAAGAACTACTAAGAAAGTGGATGAGTCTATGCTGATGATTGACCCAAAACAAAAGGGTGTCTTTATCTCAGCTGGATTCTAGGTGGTAGGTACCTTTGATTCAGGAAAAGAGTGTAGTACTAGCACTCCTGTCCTACCAATATATCAGAAGTTGAAGGGAAAGGTTGTTGATGAAGAGAAAAAGCACAAGAAACAACAATCCTCATATTACCAAAAGACTAACATTGCCTGCATAATGTGTGATCTACAAAACCACATGGCTAAAGATTGTTACTACAGTCCTGCTAGCACACATTATGCAAATAATGTTAGAAAAGAAGAAGTCAGGGAAGGTTTCACATTTGGACCTTATCAAATGGTTCAAGTGATGAAAAAGGAAAAGCTGGTTTCCGAAGCAAGGTTGATTTCAAAACAAAATTCTTCTTCCGAAGGGAAAATGGCCTCATAAGCAAAAGCTGTTAAAGTTTGGAAGAACAAGAAATTTCCCTTGAAACCATCACAGAAGAAGACTGCTTCGGAAGAAAAGGTGGTGAATGCTTCTTCTGAAAAGAAAGAAGCCTCGGAAGAATGCCATGCTGTAAAAGCTTCAACAAGCACATCTTCCATGATCAACCAAAGGATGGACTAGAAGATCAAGAAAGATGATGCAGCCTAAGCCTCTTCTTCAAAGACATCAATTGAACCCCCATGCCTAACCTTTGGTTCAATTATGTCACTATCTTTGGAAGAACCCAAGACCAACAAGGCTTGGGTCTCCAATCAAAATTAACAAAATCATTTTGTGTGCAGGGACGTCCATATGACAAGAATAACTATGTCTAGATTGTGGATAGTGGATGCTCCTGGCACATGACAGGGAACAGATCTCTCCTTCAACAGTTTCAACACTATGATGGAGGTCCTATCCAATTTGGAGGTGAGACCGAAGGATATATTTATGGCAGAGGGAGTATATCCAACGAGAAGTTAAAAGTTGACAAAGTTCACTTTGTCAAACAGCTTGAACATAATTTGTTAAGTGTTTCTCAGTTTTGTGATCAAAAGCACCAAATGCTTTTCACAGATAATGAGTGCATTATCCTCAAACCAGGGATGACAATTCCTTCGGAATTGGTGCTTCTTAGATCTCCGAGGAAATGGGATATGTACAAGCTGGATATGAATAATGCTTCCCCAATGGGTGAAGTATCATGCTTTCTTTCCAAAGCTGATAGTGATGAGTCAATACTTTGGCATAAACGTATGTGTCATGTAAATTTTAAGACAATAAAAAAATTGGCTAAAAATAACTTAGTACATGGTTTGCCTAAAAAGAAATTTTTCTGCAAAGATTACTGTGTTGCATGCCCGAAAGGAAAGCAACACAGGACATCTCATAAATCCAAAAGTGTCAACTCCATCACTACTCCATTACACTTATTGCACATGGATCTTTTTGGTCCCACAAGTATAATGAGCATTGGAAGGAAAACATACTGCCTTGTGATAGTTGATGATTTTACAAAATTTACATGGGTATTCTTTTTAAGAACTAAAGATTGAACTACTGAAACATTAAAATCTTTTATTCTTAAAATAGAAAATCAAATGGATCACAAAGTTTAGATTAATAGAAGTAATCAAGGGACTGAGTTTAAGAACCTCATTCTTGACTCATTTTATAACTCAAAAGGGATTACCAGACAATATAGTGCTCCCAGAACTCCTCAACAAAACGGTGTTGCTGAGAGGAGGAACATGACACTTATTGAGGCTGATCGAACTATGTTAGCTGATTCAAAACTACCTCTAACATTCTGGGCAGAGGCAGTCAGCACTACATGCTATGTGAAGAACAGAGTTATTGTAGTTAAGCCACATGGAAAATCCCTTATGAGCTATGAAACAAGAGGCCACTATTCATTGTCTTTCTAAGGTCCTTTGGCAGCAAGTGTACCATACTTAACACAAAGGACAATTTGACCAAATTTGCTGAAAAGTCGGATGATGCTATCTTTGTTGGATACTCTTTTAGTTCTAAAGCTTATAGAGTATACAACATCAAGAATCAACAATTTGAGGAGTCATCCAATATAGTTGTTGATGAGCACACTTCTTGTGTTAAGGGGAATGGACCTGATCATATTTTTGATTTAGAATTGTTTCCAAACTATTCTAAACCTTCTTATGAGAATGTTTCAGTTGGAACATGTGCTCAAAATGATGTTGATGCTACTGCTAATGTTGATCAACTGTTTGAGCTACCCAGACCTCTTCCAATTTCTCCAAGAGCTGCAACAAATCAAGCTTCCACTATTTACATATCTGATAGTATAACTATATCAAGGAATAGTAAAGCTTCAACCAGTGAATCACCTTCTGATCCTCAAAACTCATCAGGTGATCCTACACAACACCAAGCTGATGGAAGTAGCATATTGAAGGAACAATAAACTATTAATGCTGCTTCACAGCCAACAATTGATGATGTTTCTCTTTTATTCAATCAGTCCTTATTTAATGAACTTGAAACAACATATGAACAAAGTGTTCTAGCTCCTGAGCAAAATATGTCCAATCTGGATCTATCTTTGCAATTGGAAGTGATTCCTCGTCTTAGGCTTCATAACACTCATCCAACTGAGAACATCATAGGGGATGTCTCTGAAGGTGTGAGAACAAGAGGACAGACTCATCATGGGACTGTCTGCTTGAACTTATGATTCTTATCTTACATGGAACCCAAGAAGGTGGAAGATGCCTTGAAAGATTGTAGCTGGGTTGAATCAATGCAAGAGGAGCTGCTTCAATTCAAAAGACAGAAGGTTTGGAACCTATGTCCGCTACCATCTGGTCAAGTACCTATAGGCACCAAATGGGTTTTTAGGAAAAAGAGAGATGATAAAGTTTTGATTATCAAGAACAAGGCAAGACTAGTGGTTCAATGATACACCCAAGAGGAAGGAATCGATTATACTGATATCTTTGCACTTCTTGCAAGACTTGAGGCAGTTAGGATTTTCCTTGCTTATGTTGCATCCAAGAATTTCACTGTCTACCAACTTGATGTCAAGTGTGCATTTTTATATGGGGATATAGATAGGGAAGTATACGTGTGCCAACCTCCAGGATTTGAAGACCCACAGCTCCCCAACTATGTGTGCAAATTGGATAAAGCTCTAAATGGGTTGCACCAAGCACCTAGGCCATGGTATGAGACTCTATCTCAGTTTCTTTTGAATAATGATTACACTAGAGGTACCATTGACAAGACTCTCTTCATTAGGAAGTCTGGAAAGGACATTTTGCTTGTTCAAGTCTAAGTTGATGACATCATATTTGGTTCTTCAAATGACCAAATGTGTAAGGAATTTGAAAGCATTATGAAGAAGAAGTTTGAGATGAGTTTCACGGGAAAAATGGACTTTTTCCTTGGAATTCAGGTGAAGCAATTAAAGGAAGGGTTCTTCAGCAATCAATCCAAGTATGTCAATGACATCTTAGAGAGATTTGAGATGAAGGATTGTAAGCCAGCCAAGACACCCATACCCAGAAACCATAATCTTTGTCCTAACCTTGAGGGGGAGGATACTGATCAACATCAGTATAGGGCAATTATTGGTTCTCTGATGTATCTCACA
>BJCM01205209.1:0-28589 GCA_018326385.1 Flaveria bidentis | reverse complement strand
TTGTGCAAAAGGACGGTGTTAAACTTGTTTATAAAAGAAATTTAAAGTTTTTATAATCTTAGTTTAGAATACTCTATGTACCTTATATTTGCATGCTTTCAAATACAATAATCTTAGTTTCATAATCTTAGTTTAGAATGCTCTATGCTTTCATATCCTAATACAATTTTTCTAATAAAAGAAATGCACCTAATCTATTTATTACATAACCAAATGAATAAGCAATTACAACCCAAAATACAAAACACAAAATTACAAACCTTTTATGAATCAAAACCAACATGACAAATCACAAACAACCAAAACCAAACACATAGGGCCAAGGCTATGTTATGCACCATAATATGAAATATATTCAACATCCAAGAACAATAATGAATCCGTTATTTCAGCCCTAAAATTTCAGCCAACATGAACTCAAATTTTAAGGTTTGTCCAAACAACACAATCAACCATTTGATGTAAATCTTTCAAGGTTTACACTAACACATGCAAGAATAAACCTTGAAACATAAGGGATTCATATAACCACAACAAAACAGCCCCTAATGGGTTGAAAAAGTATATTAAAACTAACTTTTCAAGACTTTTTGAAGCACATATTCCACATAACCGGCTCTAGATGCCATTGTTGGGTTTTGTCACATGTAAAACTGGCTAGATTAACCATTTAAACTATAAAAACGCAGCGGAATATATCTTTTAATATATGGATACCGATCTGAAAATTTTACCATTTTAAAACACAAACAAAACCAAAGAATAAAGATCAAAATGTATGTGAAATAATATGCTATCAAACATAACATAACAACCATAGGGTGTTCATAGAATCAACCTTTCTAGAACAAAATGTTGTAGATGAAAAGAGGTAGGTGATGATGTTCTTCAATGTGTCTAGCCTCCAAAGGAGAATACCTAGAGCTTGTATACCCACAAGCCCAAACAAACACCGAATATTGGTAGGTAGAAGAGCACAAAAATGAACTCCGTTTTGAACAATCCGAATCAACCAAGAAGTTCTTGAAGTGCGGCCAACAAAACTGAAAATTTCAGCCTTTTCTTCTTTTTTGAATCCAAAAATCATTTGTTCTTTGAGAGAGTTTTTGGCTTTGTGTGTGTATGAGAAAAGTGTAGCTTTTCGGTTGAGTGATTGATTGAGTAAAGTCTTGCACAAGCCAAGAAAAAGGGAGAGTCCCAATGCCCATATGGGCGGCCAAAAATGGGTTCCCCCCATTTTGATTTTTTTATAAAATCACTCTTTCAACCCTTTGTTTTTATAAAATTAAAACCTTTTTTAATTTTATAACAATAACACACTTTTATTTGTTATTATTTAACCAACTTAAATAATGAAACAAATAATAACTCATGAACAAACTATGTTGTTCTATTACAAAACAATGTTTTAGAAACCCATTTTTTAAATTGGTGTAAATGTTTATTTGTATGATCTCATCAAAAAATAAACATTTATTGGTGTTTGTATAGCTTGTTATTGGGTATGACCCGACTTGGATCATAACGTACTAACCACATCAATCTTGTATGTGTCTTGGGCATACAATATCCAACATCTGAAAGGAGAAATATAACACTAATTGAAGCAGCAAGAACAACGCTAGCTAATGCTAAACTTCCAATTACCTTTTGGGCAGAGGTAGTTAACACATTGTGCTTTGTGAAAAATCGAACTCTGATTGTAAAAGATAGTAACATGACTCCATATGAACTGCTCTTTCACAGAAAACCATTTATTGGATTCTTTAAATCATTTGGTAGTCCTTTCTCAATATTAAACACCCAAGACTATTTGGGAAAGTTTTCATCTAATTTTGATGAAGGATTCTTTGTAGGTTATTCTAGTGTCTCAAAGGCTTACAGAATGTTTAATCCTTGATAAAACATTATTGATGAATCGACAAATGTTCAACTCAAGAAACACTCGTTTCCTAAATCTACAAATGGTCTCGACTGGTTGTTTGATATTGACTCATTTACAAAATCTTTTGATCAATTTCACTTGTCTAATGCAGGAAACCTACATTCAGTTGAACCTTCTTCATGTGTAGAAAGAAGAGATGACATTCTAATGATTCCTCCTATCTCTACTCAGCAACTGAATGAAGATGTTCCTCTACAAGCTGATCCCGTCAGACAATCATCTAAAGATCAAAGTGTTTCAACTGAAGCTATTCCCAGCTGGTTACCATCACCTTTAGAAGACCCATCAACTGAAGACAGAAAATAAAATCAAGCTACACCTCCATTTTAAACAGAAAGAACCTCAAATGATAGAAGTAATCAAAGTACTGCTAATGTTGAAACAGTGAATGAAATAGATTCTGATTATCTTCATAACTACCCAATAGTACAAGATGAAGGTGCCTCTCACCAAGATGATCTGAATGTCTCCAATCTTGATTTACCCATTGCTGGTTACTTGATTCCAACCAGTAGAATACACAAGAATCATCCGGTAGAAAGCATTATTGGTGAACTTAATGAAATGGTGATAAGAAGCAAGTCAAGTATTGCAAACATCTGTTTGTTCTCGTGCTTTCTTTGTCAAATAGTACCCAAAAACATCAAAGAGGCTCTTCAAGACAATAGTTGGATTGAAGTAATGTAGGAAGAATTGCTACAGTTCAAGAAGCAAGTAGTATGGCAACTGGTAGATGTTCGCAAAGGACAATACCCTATCGGTACTAGATGGCTGTACAGAAACAATTGATTATGACGAAGTGTTTGCACCTACTACCAGATTAGAAGCAATAAAAATCTTTCTTGCATATTCAACATTCATGAAGTTTACTGTTTATCAAATGGATGTGAAGTGTGCTTTTTTGTATGGAAAGATTGCTCAAGAAGTCTATGTGTGTCAACCACTTGGCTTTGAAGATCCTGATTTCCGTCACAGGGTGTACAAGCTTAACAAGGCCTTGTATGGTCTTCATCAAGCTCCAAGAAAGTGGTATGAGACTCTATCAACTTTCCTTATTGAACATGGATATGAAGAAGGAATGATTGATCATTGTCTCTTCAAAAAGAGAAGAGGAACAAACATGTTGTTGGTCTAGATCTATGTGGATGATATCATTTTTGGCTCAACAAACAAGAAACTCTATAAAGATTTTGAAGATCTTATGCATTCAACATTTTCAAATGAGTGCAATGGGGGAACTCACGTTCTTTTTAAGAGTACAAGTTCCACAAACAATAGATGGAATCTTCATCAATCAATCAAAATATGTAGAAAATAATGTTGAAGAAATTCCACCTTGCTGACTGTCTGTCTATCAAAACACCTATTAATACTAAAGTGAATATAGGTCCAGATCCCAAAGGAAAATCAGTAGATCAGACTCACTATCGATCCATGATTGGTTCACTTATGTATCTAATAGCTAGTAGGCCACACATTATGTTTGGTATTTGTGTGTATGCCAGACATTAAGCTGATCCTAAAGAATCTCATGTGAATGTTGTCAATAGGATATTCATAAATCTAAAGGGCAAACCAGCTCTTGGTTTATAGTATCCAAAGGAAGGAAACTTCAATCTCTATGCCTACACTAACAGTGATTCTGGGGATGCAACTTCAATAGGAAGTACACTTTTGGCGGTTGTCAATTTCTTGGTCCAGACTGGTCTCCTGGCAGTGCAAGAAGCAAACAAACGTATCTATTTCAAAAGTAGAAGCTGAGTACATTGCAGCATCAGCTTGTTGCTCACAATGTATCTGGATACAAAACCAGATGCTTGATTATGGTTTTAACTTCTTGCACACTCCACTTCACATTGACCACACAGTAACTGTTTGCATTACAAATAACCCAGTTCAACACTAAAAAATGAAACATACTTTGCTCATCTCAGAGTACTGGTAAGCACTGGCTTATTCAAGTGTTTCTGTCTATAGTAACCTAAACACACCAGGTAATGATATTCTATAAATCTCTTTCACATACATCATTTTCTTCTCTATTCTGCTGAGCAAAGACCTAAAGAAACAAGCACATAGCCCTAATGTAATGATCCAAAAGATTCCCAATGAGGAACATATCCAAATTGGATGAAACAACAAAAGAATACATTCCTTGTGAATGAACAAAAATAATCCCATTATAGATCAATCTTCTAAAATGAAGTAAAAAATAATCCTAATGAGGATCAAATCATGAAAAGGATCAAAGTAAAATAATCCTAATGAGGATCAATGAAAATAAGATCTCATAGCTTAAGTGACCTAGTCAAGAAAGTTATGAAAAAGTTCTACCATATATTACATGAGGATGGTTGATTATATCATGCTTTTATGTGTGAGGTACATGTTGAATAATCAAATCAACCAAAACATGATAAATATCTCATGCATTAAAATATTAACCTGGTATGAGTTTAAGAGGACAAACATACCTTCAATCAATAAGTTCATAAACATGTCTATTTTACTAATATAAGATTGCGCATGGGTAATGAAAGATTGATATGATCCCAACAAAAGGTATACTTGCTCTTCATGATTAACTTAGAAAACATAAACATCAGAAATATTACATATTCAAAAGTTTTAAATCTTTAAAGTTTCTATCTGGATATGGATAAAAACTTTTGGGGGAGTATTTTAAAATTTTGATGAGTTTGAATAGACATTTACTTTCTTAAATTACTTTCTTAAAAACTCAAAACAAATCAAAAAGAGACCGTCTGTGTTCATGCAGAAGTTAGGCTATTGTATCTTAGCTTATGCAAATTCATAAAAGCATAAGAAGTCCAAGATCAGTCAGACAATGGGAAAATTGTATCAAATTTGATATACAAGTCAATCCAAGCAAGAATTGATAACCCTAACAACAACCAACAACTTCATAAGACATAATTCAATCAAAGACAGTTCTTTATAACAAGAAAAATCAAAAATGAGAATTTCTCTACAGAAACATTAAGTTTTGATTAAGTTCAAAATTTAATGCGGGTAAGTGCATTAGTTAATGCGGGTGAAGGTAACCCATGCATGTAACTAATGCGGGTAACTGTTTATGTCATTTATAACAAAGTGACACTGATGTGGATAACAACTTTACTCTACAGCATTTGTGTCAAACAATTACAAAAAAGTTTAGTTTAAAACCTATGCGGATAAAAGTGTTCAACTGCATTTGTTAATGCGGAAGACATTTTTATTACCGTATTAGTTTTTACTCATCCGCATTCTTGAATGTGGGTGACATCAAAACTTTTCGTGTATATCAACAATGAATGAAGTGCTTACTCTCTTCTGTCATGATGATGGTCAAGAAATGTGGACAACTTTATTGTTCAGCTGCATTTGTTGAAGTAAATGTGGATAAAGGAATTTTACTCTACCACATTTGTTATAGTGAACAAATGCTAACTAATTTGTTCAGCCGCATTTATAACAGTGAACAAATGTGAATTAACTTTGTTCAGTCTCATTTGTAATAGTGAACAAATGCTTAACAAACATTGTTCAACCTCATTTGCTACAGTGAACAAATGCTCTCAAGTTTTTCACCTCCGCATTTGTAACAGTACACAAATGCTAATAAACAAAACTCTTCTGCATATGCTACAATGAATTTAAAAGGGACCGCATTTGTTCTGAAACTTGTAATAATTTGTAAAAGATATTAGTTGACTATTTAAAGCCAGTTCAAAAGGACATTTAATACTTATCGAATTTGAGTGACTTTAAGGTGCGATGAGCGAAACTCACTATTCTTCATCAATCATCATCACCGTCAACAAACCTGTGTTGTACGACTCATTCCTCTAATTAGTCCTTAGTTTCGATTCACTACAACAGTAGTATCAAACAAAAGCTGAAAAATCTTGAATTTTATGACCTAAAAGGCCGGACTTTTGAACCAATGATGAACCTCGAACCCTTGGTCAAGAAAGGAAACTCAAAATCAGACTTGATTTAAGAAATAATGATCATTTTAAACTACAATGAACATGTTAACTAAGAAGAATAACAACAAACAAGTGAATTTCAAAACCGTGTTCATCGTATGAAAAGAGCATAACAAAAGATGGAAAATGTTGAAATCAAATCTTGAATCTAAGAGTTGAAAAGAGGTTAAAAACAACAAATATTATCTCTCCAAACATGAAAAACAAAATAATAGTGATTATCCATGATAACATCAAGCTTAGGAATGATTCCTATGGAACAGTACCTTAAAATAGTCAATTTTAACCATCAAAAGTCAAACTGAAATATGTACTTGATGTATGCTCTACAATCTGTGAGTACTATCATTTTTCTAATTCATATGACTCTAATGCAGGGTACATGTCAAATCTCACCTGGAGCAAGCTCTATAATGTCCGCGGTTATCTTGACCCTGATATACCTGAGGCTGAAGATCTTACATACATGATCAAATTCATTTCCCCTACCAGAGTGGCTCATGCAATTACAGTTAGACCAGTAATTTATGAGGGATTCGTAAGATCTTTTTGGAGCACTGCTGAGGTGATAGAGATATATGATGTAAGGACTATGTCTGGAAGAATTTCTGTTGATCACATATTTGCCATCACTAAACAAATTGTGAGACATTGTCTATAGTTTGGTGATGATGCCAACAATCCCTTAGAGTTTGAATGTGATGAAATCATTACTTTCTTTGCCAACATTTGATATGAGGGAGGATTTGAAGGCAAAAAAATTGTAAATGGATTAGTTGACTTACAGTGGAGGTTTCTGATTCATCTCTACCAACATTGTCTATCAAAGAGAAAGACTAGTTGGAATGACATTTTAGTAATCACATCATTTGTCATATGTGCTTTATGCACTAATCGGCCATTCAACATATCTACGTATGTGTTTAATGGTTTGGTTTCAAACATCCAGGAAGGGAGAAGACATATGTTCCTGATTTATCCAAGATTCTTACAATGTCTTATCATTTTCTTTTTTCCAGACATTGAACCTGATGGATATTCCTCATTATGAGCTAGGTCTTACAAGTACATAAAAAAGAGAGCATAGGAACTTTTATAGTGGTACCCATTCTCCTTTTTTACCTTGGATGCTTCAATAGATCAATCCAGAAGAACAAGTTAAAGAACAAGAGCCTCCTATTGATGAGCCAAATCAAGAAGAAGAAAGAGCTGCTCATGATCAGCAAATTGTTGATAAGAAAGTTGTAGAAAGGGATGAAGGAAAGAGGATAGTGTCACCCCAGGTTGATGTAGGGGTGATCTTCACACTGGACCATATGTTCATGAAACTGATATAGCCTCACCTTTCATGCCCTCACCTATACCATCACCACAAAGACTACCAATCCCATAACCACAATTACAACCCATAATCTCTCCATATACATCACCCATACACTCACCTCATGTTTCACCAATCCATTATTCACATGAATCTCTTGTTCACTCATCCCCTGCTTCTACTGAGCCTGTTGAGTATGGTGACTCTGACAACTCTTTAGAGGAATCAAAATCATCATCTGATGATGAGGATCATCATAGACAGATGCCTGTTAGGCAAGCTATTTAAGAGGTTGTTCCTTTTGAAAGTGTTGTTGAATCTGAAGTGAATAAACTCGATGATAAGGATGAAATGATTTCTAAGCTGATGGAGAAACTATTGAACAAAAGATATAGTATCATTCAAGATAGACTATTGGAGTTGGATGAAAAGGAGAAGGAGATAAAAGATCTCAAACAAAAGTATGAGGTTGAAAAGAAAGAGAAAGAAAAAGAGATAGAAAGATTAAAGGCTGCTCTCCAACAATCAAGGGATGAAATAGTGGTCATGTTGACACTTTAGCCATCCAAACTATTGCCATAGAAGAACAAGAAGGATTGATTGAAAAGCAATCTGACATTATCATAGACTTGCAGAACCAGATAGAAAGTCTAAACAAGAGAGTATATGAGTTAGAACTGCTAGTTATGATTAAAAAGGAAGCTGAACTTGAAATGCAGAAAGATGATATGGTTGAGAAAAGAGAAGATAAAAGAAAAAGGGAAAGTGATAAAGAAGGTAGTGCTGAAAGTTCATCAAGGGAGAATAGTAATGACTCTCCTCTTGCTAAGAAGATGAGGTTCTCTAAGGCTGAGAAAGTGGAAGAAACAAGTGAATCAAAACATGATAAATAAAGCATGGAGATGGTGATTTTTTGAAAGAAACTAGATGAAACTCACACTGAAAAGGCAGAATTCAGTGATATGATCAAAGCTCTTGATAGCTTCACTGCAGAAGAGTTCATCATAGATGATGAAAAAAGAGCTTATTAGAAGATGATGTGAAGAGTAGCAGAAGTGAGAAGAATCAGTTGTTGTTTTTGAAAAAAATTAGAGGCTAAAAAAGTGTCTCAAGAAGCTAAAATGATTGAAACCTCCTTTGGCCGATGCAAACCTATACCAGGAGGAGGAAATACTTATCAAAGAAGGCAAAAGGGAAAAGACCAATGGTGGAAGAAGAACCAATTCAGAAAAAGCAAAAAGATGACCCTAGAAGCCTTGCAGCCATTACTGAATTTCTAGAAGAGCATGATAAAGCTGAAGCTCAATTAAAAAAGAAGGCTGAATTTGTTGATCTAGAAGAAAGAGAGATAAAGGGTGGCGATGTGGTTTATGAACCAGTAGCTCATGAAAGCCCCGTGAAGGAGGAGACATCAGTACAAGAGATGGTTGAGAAAGCCGAAACTAATAACCTGATGGTGAAAGCAATGTTTTTAATCAACCATGGGTATGACCCTGATGAGGTATTCGGGATGACATATGAGGAAACAAAGATGTTGAAAATTGAGAATAACCACAAATGAATCACAATAAGGCAATGATGATCAACATAATCAATAATAATAAAGCACAATGATATATGTGTGAATAAACTACTTACAATACTCACTTATAAAAAATATAAACGATTATGGTTTTTTAAGCTTCCTCAATAATGAAAATGATCAAAACTATATAGAGTAGTCTTAGTTTCGAAGACAGTTTCACTGCCAGTGAAACTGTTCCGCTGAAACTATAGTTTCGCCAGCAGAAACAATAGTTCTGTCAAAAGAACTAAATAGCAGACTGTGAGCGAAACTATAATTCCGCTCACAGTTTTTCTGGACTACAAAAAAAAATAAAGCTAAATACACACAAAGGTAAACTAACATAAGACCTATTACAAAGAAATATAAACAATCTAATTTTAGATGAGTCCAACCTATACATGATCTTCAATACTCCCCCTAGGTTGGAACTCACTGCCTTCAATCACCTTGATTTGTCTCGTCAGGTCCAGTCGCCCCCCGCTGCCTCTGATCTGTTGTTAATTGCTTCTGTAGCAACCTCCTTAGGGGCATAAACAATTGATTCACTTTGGTCTCTTCCTGCTTCATTAGCCCCTTCGAGATGAGCATTAGCTTGCATAAACTGTCTAGCCAAATCTTTAACATCCATGTTTAAATCGTCTTGGTCCCTCAATCTCTTTGCAAGCTTTTTCACCTCTGCCCTCACACCTCTAATCTTTTTTGCCACAGTCATAAATAGACTGGCTTCCTTTCTCATCTCATCACCAGCACCTGCTTTAATATGATTCTCGCAAAGAGCAAGCTGGTCTTCATCATAGAAACTGAACAGCTCCATCATGTCAAATACTTTGAATTCACCGCCATTCTTTACTTTGATTACTACCTCCGCCGTATTGTTGTCATAAAACCATTTCTCAAAGTTCTTTAATTGCTGGGGGAGGGGATCTGCCAATCTGAGGCTATTCACGGTTTTTGGGGGTTTCTCCCTTTGCACAATCTTTCCCTTCCCTGTCACCTAGTCCTTGTCTTTCTTCTATCTTCTCCTCTCCTCTTTCATAAATCTAAATGACTCAAATTGTCATTCAAGCCATTTTTTATCTCCTTTTCCAACAATGAGGCTTTTTCACTTAGATAGCATTCAGTAATGGCAATTCTGCCAGCCTCCTCAGATCCCATTTGGGTAAAGTCTTGAAAGCTTTCCTCTTGTGCATGTAAGAGATACCACCCCCTCTCATCTTGATCATAAACATTTTAAGGCTGGGGTTATAACACCAATTGATGATTCTCTTATCAGCCTCCTTTTTGCTCAACCCTTCCAAGTTTTGGAATAGGGGAGTCAGTTCTTCAGCCTCTTTTTCTTTGACAAACCATTCTTCTTTAGCCATTTCAAACATATCTCCATCTGAGTCCCCCTTTTTGGAAACATATACTAAGGGCCTCTCATGAACCTCATAAAATTCTGGTTCTGAATCATAGTCGACCAGCTGTTCATCATCTTCTTCTTCATCGATTAGCCTTTCTCTTTTTCAGCTTCCTTTTCAATAGATTTCACTCTCACTACATCCTCACCCACCAAATTTTTATCTATTTCGAATCCCATATTGACAAACCCAACTTCCTGTATCTCATCCACATTCTCTATATTTTTATTCTCCTACTCCAATCCAGAACCTCCCACTCCTTCAGTTGCTGCACCAGAGGTGCCTCTCCTGCCCTGTAGGATGTTCCCACATTCAAGAATGGGTATTTGGAAGTATCAGTTAAATCATCTCACTCAGATTGAGTTAGTTGATTTGGTAGGCTGGTAGCATCTTTTAGCTTATTTATTTCCTCAAACAACTTCTTTATCAACAAGATTTGATCCACCAACATCTTCTTCATACCTTCAATCACCTCATCCTTTTTACTCTCTCTCATCTCTGGATTAGTATGTTTTGTTTTCATCATGCTTAGTTCATTAGCAAGAGAGTTGTTGAGGTTTCTAATCACATCCTCATCTTATCCACCTCTCACCTATCTCCTTGAGGTCTTTGTAAATGATTGGTGCCTTTGTTTAGTTCTTCTTTCAGACTCTCCATGTCACCTTTCTTCTTTGACCTTCTTTCTTTCTTAACCCTTACCTCCTCAGCCCTTTCATTCACCTCCTCTTCAATGTCATAATCCTTTTCCTTCGCATATCTTTTTCTTTTCTTAGCAACATCTGTCTGTTGTGCCCTGGTCTCTTTAGCCCTTTTATTTTCAGACTCGTCCACCCTCCTGATATAACTCCATCTTTCAGGTGGATACATGTTTCCCCATGATGAGTAATTCTTCCACTGATATTGTGATAGATGGCACAACAGTCTGCGAAGATACGGGTGTTCATATGCACCAGCCTTTTATCCTCCTGGTGTCTTGGCAAATTAGGAATTAGATCATCGAACATCATCTGCAAAAATCTAGGATAAAGAAGCCATTTATCCTTCTTCAGCGCCATCACATTCTCAGCCATACATGCAAAAATCAGTTTAGCAATGTTTGCCTTCTCTCCTCTACAGCATAGCACCATGGCTTTGGCCCAGTCTAAATTAAGTCCATCTGGTCCACCTTTATGGTGATCTAAACACATAATAAAGATGTGAGCTATGTATATCCATTCCTTAGAGGGAAACACTTCTTGATCTCTTTCCTGGTGCCAAAGACTGGTCCCTTATACCCATCCGCCTAAACGCCTCAAGCACCTCCAAATCAGTCAAAGTAACCTCCTCCCCTGTATCTTCGTCTAATCTTATTATCCTCGAGACTATCTTTACTGTAATAATCACCTCATTCTCTAAGACTTTGGCAATAATCCTCTGTGTGTTTCCTCTAGTATCATACTCAGTCGATCTCCAGAAATCTCTGATGTGAAGATCATAGTTGGTAGTAGAATGAGATATAGCATAAGCAATAGGAGATCTCTGTAGCCAGCGAATGCAGTCTCTAAAGCCACCTACTTTAGGATGTGTATCATCTAAGATGGTAGTAATGTTCTTTCTCTCATCAAACTTTAAATTTGCCACTAGATCAAAAAGCCAGATGAAATGCATTAGAATAATGTGTTAAATGATAATATTAAATAAGAATAAGAAAAGAATACATATTACACAAAAAATAAATTAATTTCACTGCCAACAACTATAGATTCGTAGAATAAATTTTAGTTTTGGCAGGCGAATGTATAGTTTCGCCAACAAAGCAATCATTAGTTTTGGCAAGACAGTGAAGTAAATTCGACAGGCCGAAAGTATAGTTTCGGCACAAAGAAACTAAAGTTTAGTCAGCGAAACTGTTAAGTTCGCTCGGACAGCATAACCTCACAGTTTCGCTGAATAATCACGAACTTACGTTCAGTTTCACTAGACTATCGGTACTTTCGCGGTAAGAACTGTGAAGGTACCGAATAGTCTCAATCAAATAGATTCACAATGTTGCTAAAAAACATCGATTATCTATAGTCCTGAGTTCGAAACTCACTTGTGAGCAAGATACAAGGGTCAATCAATAAAAAAAAGCACTTCAAATCAAAGACGCATACGAAGGTCAGGGAAAAACCCTAAGAATTCTTAACCCTCGATTGTGCAAAAATGAGATAGTAATTTCGCTAAATGAGTTATATAGCAAATAGTATCGAAGTGAGCGAAACTACAGTTTCGCCATGTGAAGTTACAGTTTTGCCTGGCGAAACTCTAGTCGAAATTGACTTCGCACAAAGGGGAAAGTATCGAACGAAGCTACAATTTCGCCCTACGAAACTATTTGCGAAAGTATAATTTCGCTGGACATAAAAAGATTTTATTATTATTATTATTATTTTTATATTTTAATAAAAAATATTATTATTTATTATGACCGAGAACTGAATAGATCATGAGATCACATCACCAAGATATACTTTAGCACAAAGATGAAGTTAATCATCGACAAGCAATAAGATCACACTGATAACTAAATCTAATCATAGTCTTTGAATGATTTTGAAATTCTCAAACAGATCAAAAACGATTGTTGATATGTTTGTCCACTTAAATCCATGCCCTATCTTTTTCAACAAGTATCAAATGATTCATTAATGTTCAATTAAATACTTTAGAATGCTAGAACCCCACTATCATTTGGCAAAAACGCTCACCCAACCTCAGGATTTCTTGAATTTTGTTACGATCTTTATTGAACAAGGCTTGTGCATTAGTGTGCAAGTGACAGTCAACAAAATATTGCTATCTGTGATGAATTCATCATTATAGATGATTTAACACTACTTAGACCGAAATGCCGAGAGCTCCAGGTCTATACTGACATATAACAAAGGAGATGACCATTTAATCATGTGTCGATTAGAGCTCCAAGTCAGTACTTTCGTACAATAGAGGAGATCATCACTCCAGGTAAGTACCACCGTACAGCAGAGGAGATTAGCACAAACACAAGACACATAAATATACCAAACATGGCTCAATGATATGTCTTATATGATTTGTGTCATGGTGGGTGAAAGATCAATTCTCAATCCAATTATTGTCGTGACTCAGTTTTCATGCAAGCCAAAAATATTGCATAAAACCTGACATCCTTAAGCATATATTTTAATTTAAATCATTATGTTGCTATCTACTTTATTCTTCAGGCTGAGTCTACCAAGCATATCATTAAAGAATTTTTTTGTTTTTATACTATTTACACTTAAAAATTAGATGTGAATCAAATAACATCATCAGTTACTATCATTTCTTATTTTAAACGCAAGTCATGCAAAAACAAGCATATAAAAAAGATATACAATCATTTCCCCGTCATCTCGAATCAAGTTCCCAGTTCTCTTTACACTTTTACTTACTTACTCTCCCCCTAAATTTCTACACCTAAGAAATATGTGGAAATTTCTAGCTTGAAAACTCTTATTTTATCAACTTTATTTATTTTATTTTTATTTTTTTAGTAAGAAAGCATAGATTTAAAGAAAAAAAGTTTTAAAATGATATTAGACCTAGGATAGAGATCAATTCATAAAAGCGAGGTTTATCAAATGTTTTTGTGAAAAGATCTGCTTTTTATTTTTTGTGTCAATGGGAATAATATCTATAAAACCCTTTTCCCGAGCTCACGGATTGCATGAATCCATGTCTCAATGTGCTTGGTTCGGGAATGATGAATAGTATTTTTGTCGATCCTAATGGCTACTTCGTTGTCACAAAACAACGGTGTATGGAGAAAGTTTATCCCATAGTCAATCATCTGGTGTTGGATCTAGAGATCTTGTAAACAACAACTAGAGGTAGCAATGTATTCTGGTTCTCATGTAGAGAGAGAAATAGTGGTATGTTTCTTGCTTTGCCATTAAACCGAACAATATCCAAAGTATTGACATCCTCTAATGATCGATTTTCTGTTTAACCTGCAACCATTAGAATCACTATTAGAATAGGCATGTAAATCAAAATTCCCACCATAAGGAAACCAAAGACCTAAATGAGAAGAGCCTTTAAGGTAATAAAAAAATCATTTTACAGCCTTTTCATGAGACTCTTTCGGAGCAGATAGGTATCGAGCACAATACCCTATAGCAAAAGTGATGTCAGGATGACTTGTTGTATGGCACATAGGGAACCGATCATAGATATTTAGAGATGTGGATCAACAGGTTTCCAATTTTCGTCAGGAGTGAGGCACGTTTGAGCAGTAAAAGGAGTCATTTCAGGAGAAGCTTCATCCATCTTAATTTTCTTCAAAATTTCTTTAACATACTTCTCATGATTAATGAGAATGCCCACTGGCTTTTGTTCCACCTGCAGCCCAAGGAAAAAGCACATCTCCCCCATCATGCTTATTTCAAAGCGACTACGCATCACCTCGTTGAACTCCCGACACAATTGTGAATTGGTGGAGCCGAAGATAATATCATCAATATAAACTTGGAAAATCAGCATTTCACCATCCACTTCCCTCTTGAATAAAGTCATATCAATGGTGCCACGTGAAAAACCATTGCTTAAGAGATATTGAGTTAAAGTCTCATACCAGATCCAAGGAGCCTGATGAAGACTATAAAGAGACTTATCAAGTTTGTAAACTTTGTCAGGTGAGTTGGGATCCTCAAAACCTGGTGGTTGACACATGTAGATCTCCTCATCAATGTTTCCATAAATAAATGCACATTTGTCATCCATTTGATAGACTTTGAACTGCTTACGAGCAGCGTCGGCGAGAAAGATTCTGATGGCTTCAAGACGGGCAACCGAAGCAAAAAATTCAACATAGTCAATTCCCTCTTCTTGAGTACAACCTTGGACAAACAATCGAGACTTATTTCTTTCCACAATGCCTTGGTCATCGGGTTTGTTTTTGAAAACCCATTTCGTGCCAATTGGGCATTTGTTTGGTCGAAGGTCGACCAGTGTCCACACATTGGGTTTTCTGAACTCTTGTAACCCTAATTGCATCGATTCAACCCAGCAAGGGTTCTGAAAAGCTGCATGAACATTCTTTGGTACAATTTGTGATATAACATAAGAGAATAGACAAACGCTTATCATGCCAGATTGATTCCACGTCCGAACTCCATCAGTGATAGATCCTATGATGTTATCATATGGGTGGTCTTTTAATGTTTTAAAGTACGAGATCATGGGGAAAATAAATGAAGATGGTTGGCTAATTGGTTTTGGATGGATAGATGAAGGAGAAGTTGATAGTAGTGAAGAATCAATTAGAGAGATGGGTGCTACCGACTCAGATGAAGTAGATATAGGAATGGAGAAAGGGATGCAGAGACAGGTGGAGGTTGAAGGTCGAATGATGAAGATGAAGACGCAATATCCACTGATGTATCATTGGTTGTGGAAGTTGTAGGAGAGTCAAGAGGTATAAAGGGTGTTGGAGGAATGAGGTTTGTGTGAATATTGGAGATGAATGCATCATCATCAAAAATTGGAAGATTAAAATAGTTAAAAACAGTATCGGAGTCAAAAAACCATGATGGTTCAGATTGAACACCGGAAGAATTAGATTCCTGCCAATCAATATAAAAGGACTATTGAACAATACGTGTTCTCTTGTTATATACTCTATAAGCTTTTTGAGAAGAAGAATAGCCGATGAAGTAACATTCATCAGACTTGGCACCAAACTTTGTCTTCTGTGCTTGAGTATTCAATAAAGTGCATGAATAAAGTCAATTATAGGCCCTCTCTTATGAAATAATTCATAAGGAGTCTTTAGTTTATATTTGACAATCAATACCCAATTCAGAACGTATGAAGCACAATTCACCGCCTCAGCCCATAAGATGATGGTAAAGAGGATTAAATCAGCATTGTACGTGCAACTTCAATAACGGTGTGATTCTTTCGTTCAGCCACACCATTTTGTTGAGGCATCCTCGCAACACTAAATTGTCTTAATATTCCCTTTGCAGCACAGAACGAATCAAAGATCTGATTTCTGAATTCAATACCATTGTCACTTTTGATGGCCAAGACAATTCTCTTGCTTATCATCTCGATAGAAAGTATTAGCTTTTGCAACTCCTCAGCAACCTCTCACTTGTGAGCTAAAAATCTTACCCAATAATATCTTGAGAAATCATCTGTTACAACAAGACAGAAAGATTTTTTAGCAATTGATTTAACACTGATTGGGCCAAACAAATCAGTGTGTAACAACTCGAGAGGACTAGTTATGCTATTTTTAAGTTTTGGTTTATGTGGTTTCTTATGTTATTTGCCCTTGGCACACACCATACGTTTTTCGCTCACAGAAAAATCTTTTAATGGAAGTCCTCTAACCAGATTGTTTTTGACGAATTTGTTTATAATTTTGAAGTTAACGTTGCCCAATGTGCGATGCCATAAGAGAGACTCAGAAGTGGAAGCTTTGGAAAGAAGACATGTAGTAGTAGACTTTGACTCCCTTGAACCCATATCAAGAAGATATGTATCATTCTTTCGTGGAGCCCACATTTGTACCATTTCATCTAGAATATCAATCTCAGATTCTAAATGGAGACATTCATTGGACTTAAACAAGACCAGAATGTGTTTATCATAGATCTGAGAGATACTGAACAGATTAAATGCAAGTTTAGGTACATAATTGACTTTCTCCAAAGTTAGAGAGCCATTGGAAACTTCTCCTTCACGGATCATCTTTCCACCTTTCTTGTCGCCAGCAAATGCCACATAATGTCCATTTATAATCCAATAGATGGTAAACAAGTCTTTGAGCCCCGTCATAGGCCTGGACCATCCACTATCCACATGCCATACATTGTTTACAACCTTACTGGATGACTCCTGCAACAATATAAAGAATAGGTTAACAAGGTGAGATAGGAACCCAAGTTTGAATAACTTTTGTTTTAGGAGAGACAAATTTCTTACAAAAGAAATTATAAGTAATTTTGTCAATTTATTTCCAAATGAATTCCTATTAATATGTCAATGATGTAGTGCAGGACAATTCTTATCTATATGATCATCTTGGGCACACCTTAAACAGTGTGGTTTTAATCAAGGTTTGTTATGTGATGAAGTAGGGATGTGATCAATGTGTATTTCCTCATCACATTCAAACACATTATAAATCTATGTCACTGTATGTCTTATACATGCCTCGAGGTTTGTATTTATTTGAACAAGAATGATTATTTATAAAAGAAGATGAATTGTCATCTGAAGTACAAGTAGTACTTGTACCACTTGTGTTGGCTTCAGATGAAGTTAATACACTCTCATTTAATAAAGAAATATTCATTGGGGTAAAAGATGGAACAGGATGAGAAAAGAATTTGTCAAAACAATTGGTTTTCTGTTTCTTGTTATTCTTTGTAGTGGAATCATTCGCACTATTAACACAATTAGAACCGGTAGAATTGTCACAATTTACATAGTTTGGAGATAAAATAGAAACTTTACGAGAACATAATGAGACAACATCTGTTACAAGTTCACTAGAAACAAAAACAGAATTTAAACTAGATTTATGATCTAAAACAGAATGCTAATAATCAGGTGTACTAAGACTAGTGCATCCAAGTACGCTAGTTGGTCCATAATCGTAGTCCTCACAAGCATGCTTAGGATTTACACCTTCTAAACCTGCTGACATACTGTTAGTATCTGTTTGGATCATATCATTAGAAGGATGAGGAACAGGCGTAGGAGATTAACAGTATGTATTAGGAGGAGAATAAACCTTGGCATTTTCATATCCCATTCTTGTTTTAATACTAGCCCCCTTTGAGATTTACATAAATCATCATGTTTCATTCCCGAAATAGTGAATTTATCTAGCTTTGACTGAAGTTTACTTGTTTCAAATTCAGCAAGAGCAACTCTTTCATTCAAAGTATTAATCTCAACGTTTATTTCAAAAACTATTCGTTTTAGATGATCATTCTCTTTTAAAGCCTCGTTTAATTTAACAAAATATTTTGACTCAGTTATTTTAAGTTCCTCATTAATTCGTTTTAACTCTTTCTCATTATCATTTATTAAACAATTAGCCTTGTAAACAACAAATAATCTGATCTTACATGCAGAGGAACACATATCCAGAATTACCTCATATGGAAGTCCCATCACCACCTTTTCTGCTACTAAGGCCTTCTCACATTGGCACACCGGAGTACTCAACTTGCTTTCCTCAACAGTGATAGCAACATCATATTTTTTCTTTTCTCTGCTTAATGGATGGACTTCCTCCCTTTTTCAATTCCTCAGATTTATCCTCTTTCACTCTCTCATCCTCCTTCACCTGTACGGATTCCTCAACTTCAGTTCTAAGATCTTTGAACAGATCAAAACCATCTTCACAGTCTATCTTAACCTTTACTTTCACAACCTCAGCTACCAGTGCTTGATTAATCTCTTCTCTTGTCTCTTCTACTTCAGCACTCCAATCAAAGTTTGAAATCAAAGCAGTCTCCTTTTTGTGACTCATATCCTCTTTTTATTTGTTAGTAGTTAATCATGGAACTCCTATATGACTGGAATCAGTGACAATTGGTGATGGACATTCACGTATGAAATCTCCTAGCTGTTTACAATTAAAATACCTCAGCTTGGACTTATCAAATACCGGTTTGGAGTTAGAGCTTTGACCTCTAAAATTCTTTCTCCCAGTACGCTCCATGAATCTTTGGGCTCGAAGTGTCAGCATGGCCATTTGCCATTGAATATCAGTCTCTTCCAAATCATCAGGATCCACCTGATACATATCCTCCATCGTCATCCCTTTTCCTTTCAACTCACCTGCCACTAATGCTTCATAGCTTTGAACAAAGATACCAAAAAGAGCCATTGTCTCAGATGGAACTAAAGCTTCAACATTTGCTTTTGAATTAGCCTGATCCCTCCAAATAGTAATACATCATCCTGAATAATTACCAGTATTCACACTTCCTTGACTAAATGTCTGAATATGAGAGCTTGCAGCGGAAGACAGTAATGCAACATTTTGAGTGAAACTAGATGTGGATATCATGGTTTGATTGAACTCCCTTCTCTTCATTTCTAACACAAAAGATTTAAGCATATTAATGATATAAATTAATTTGTAATCAGTGAAACCTCTTTCTTTTTTTAGCATTCTCACCTGAAGGCTCCACTGAGGTGAGAGAGAATCTAGCAATCTCTCACTTGCATACTATTGGAAAGCTTGTTATCATATTTCTTCAGTGTGTTTGATATTGACAAAAAACGATTAGTGAGATCTATGAGGTTCTCCTTCTTGTATCCCATAAAGGAGTTGAATTCTTTTTCTGCTTGAACAATTTTGTCTTTTACCAACTCGTCATTACCATCATAGAACTTGCACAAAGCGTCGAAAAGAGACATAGCATTCTTATGCTCTGCAAATCGATAATAGATATCAGGTAAGAGACAAAGAGTCAATTCTCTGAATGATTTTTGATCTCGATCAGTTAGCTTTAAATCCTTTTCTTTGAATGTTGATAGGTCCTTGTTTTGAGATACAACATCACCAATGATAGATTCCTATTGATTGTGGTCAGTATAAAAGAAGAATGCTTTGAGACATCTCTTCCAATCCTCGAAATGATCTCCGTTTATGCTGGATCGGTTTATGTCACTAACACTTTGTTTTTCTCTCAAACTTACTTGAACAACACTGGGATAAAGATAGAGTCAATAAGAGTTGATCACAATATAATAAGTAAAAGGAAACACAGGAAGTAATTTTCAAGGTACTTGCATATATTGCTTCTCAACTCAAATATTACAAGACTCTTAGAAGCATTATGTTATGACTTACAATAAGAAACTATATATAATACTACCTACAAGTGGATATACTTTGATACCAGTTGGGATCCTATAACTAAACCCTATATTACAAGACTATAGTTTAAGGTATCTTAGATAAAGTCTTATTTGAGATATGGTATTATCATAAAAGTTGAACAGTGGAATAAAGTATGGTCAACTACATGGCTCTTTAAGAAGATGCCACATAGTATCAGAGGTTTGCAGTGGAGTGTTAGAGAGCATACTTATGTCTACTGGTTCATAGCAGTGTCTTCCGAAGGTTAAATGGCTTCAGAAGAACAAGTAATTCCGTAGGCACTTATACTTCAGAAGAGGCTACTTCTTCCGAGGCTTGAAAGCTTCTTCTGTCTTTATATTTCGGAAGCAGTCTTCTGAGTTCATCTACTTTGGACTTGATCTTCTGAAGTAGTTCTTTGTCTTCGAAAGTAGAGTTTGTGTTTAGAAGTTGATCTTTCATTTTCTCTTCGGAAGAACTCTACAACCTTCGGAAGTTCTATGCTTAGCTTCGGAAGCCTTTGTTGGTAGCACCAAAATTGTCTAAGTGATTTGGTTTTGGTTGCACCAGCCTTCATCTTCGGTCTTCTAGAAGCTTCGCTAGAAGCGACTAGTCGCTTTCCAGATGCCCCTTTCCTTCGCTACTAGGAGAGTCGTTAGCTTGCTTGAATTCTAGAAACGGTAGCTTCCGCGCCCTTCCTGCCTACTAAAAGAGATATGAATGACCATGACAACTCTTAAAATCCTATTCAGTCTGATTAGATATGTCACTGAAAGAAAGTGATTATGTTCCCTCTCTTTTTTTAGGATTCCGAGGATGGGCCGGCCCATCCTAACATCATTTATGAGGAGTCGGATGACGAAGCCTCCTCTTCAGATAAAGATGTCCTCGACTCCGTCTAAGAAACCTTCTTAACTTCTCCCTATGTCATGTATTGGCTCTCTCTCTTTCCTAGCTCCTGCTTTCCTTTTGTTCTTCACCGGCGCTTGCCAGATGTATCACTAATCCCACTCCTAAGGTAAGGAATCTTTTGTGTGTTAGAATCTTTACGGGAATGAAACGCATATGTTGGTTGAGAATTGCTCAGGAATTCATTGATAATGATAATTACTTTGCCAGGTTCTAGGGGGCTACTATTATTTTTTTGTCGATCAAGCCGCTCTCACTCATTCCACTCGTCCAGCCATCTTCACAAACTTGTACAATCGATGCCACAGAGATAGCCAACTTTATTATCGAAAAAATAAGGAAAGGGGCAAGGAGTGTGAAACATAAAGTATAGTTGTAAGTTGGAGTTCCTCTGAGCACAGAAGAAATAGTGCCGCCCGGGCTTTCTGTTTCGTGCGACGTGGCATACCGAAAAGCCCTAAGAAATGCATGGGAAAGAAGGTCGGATTAGCTCCAAAAAAGTGATCCAAAAATGGATTTGACCTAAAGTTTCAGGATATGTTCGACAAAAGATTTTACCCACCCAATAGTGAAATCTTGTAAATAAAGCAAAAACGGCTCAACTACGAAGCTTTGTAGACTCGACAAGTCGCTCCGCTTATAGAATAGAATGAAAGCAAGCTAGCGACTCTCCTAGTAGCGAAGGAAAGGGGCATTCGGGAAGCGATTAGTTGCTTTTGGCGAAGCTTCTAGAAGGCCGATCACTACGTAGAGAGATCATATACCGGTCATGAGCGAGAGCGAAGCCTAGAGAGGCGCAACCGCAAGGATGGCTAATCGTACGCAGCAGGCTCGAAGACCTCTGGTTCTGGAAGGCACATGAGTCCTAACGCTATGTTGAATGTGCGACCGACACTAAGTAGGTACCTCTACAGGTGAGGCGTCGGTCGGTCCTAGAAACGGCGGCAAAAGTTCGGGATGTTTTTCTCCTTTCGACTCACTTCTGGCATCTAGTTCCGGGTTTATCCTAGGTTGCATTCAATCCTCCTTCCTATACAACCGCTTAAATCCAACAAACTCCCCCTAGGCTAATGCTACCAAAACCTCACTTGTCTATGCTCTTCAAAATCTTCAGCACCAAGGAGAGTAAATAATTATCAGTTTCCTTGTTCTTCTCTGATGTGGTGCTGAGAAGTTTGTACAAATCTTTTGTTGACAAGAACTCCAGTCTGTCACCTTGAATGATATGTACCCTTTGTTGTGGCCCTCTAAAGAGAGTTAGTTGATGGGAACTATAATCATATTCCCATCTAACTATAGGTTCCAATTCCGGTAGGAGGTCTTTCCTTGTCTTCCTTTCTTCTCAACTTCAACTCTTCTTCAATCTTGGATTTTGCAGTTAGCTCAGCTAGATGAAGACTGCTGAGATGATTCCTGATGAGAGCAACAGTTTCAGAGTTGTAGAGTTTGGAGAATGGTTTCTCTACTAACTCAGCAATATCAAGTCTGCTGGAGTATAGCAGAGAGGTGGCATTCAGTCTGTTGAGTTCACCGTTCTCTCTTTCCACAACAAAGTTGTGAGTAGCTTCGTCGAACCTCCACTGGATTATTTTCATTCTTGTAGATGCATATGTACCTAGTATACGATCTTAATGAAATATGTCTATCATGTCCTTAATGTAAATGAAATATACGAGTTGAATGAAACAGATTATGTGATGAATGATATTAATGTTGAATGTTTCAGTGTATGAATGTTAATTATTTATTAACGCATATTGAACTAATTATATAGGTTTGTAGTTGTTTAAATAAATCTTAGTAATGTAATGATAGAGAAATATATTCAAACATAGTCATATGAAGTTCTCATGCGAATGGCCCATGCTAATGGACCATACGCATGAACAACTTCATGCTAATGAACCAGTCGCATGACTGAACCAGGAGGCAGGATCAATCGCATGATTGTAACATGAGATCGAATCAGTCGCATGACTGAACACTCAATTATGTGAATGGATCAACCGCATGACTCAATCGCATAACTAAACCATGTTAATGGTTTAGTCGCACGAATGAGAAACCCTAACCTATAAATACCACTTAAATCGTGGAAAAACATAACACTTCGAATATTTACGTACCAATTCGTACCCTAGTCGTCCAAAGACTTCTAAGAACCTGTTCCACATTCATAGATCGCACAAGATCGATTACCAATCATTCTTAATATTTAGATTCAATCTACAATTG
This sequence comes from Flaveria bidentis, assembly GCA_018326385.1. Classification (NCBI taxonomy): domain Eukaryota; kingdom Viridiplantae; phylum Streptophyta; class Magnoliopsida; order Asterales; family Asteraceae; genus Flaveria; species Flaveria bidentis. The sequence continues at coordinate 5,340 of BJCM01205209.1, read as the reverse complement.
ATCTACGTGCGTTCTCACTGATTGGATCGCCAATCAAATAGGATTCCACACTATTTGAGTTGGTATACACGTTTATCAGTTAGTATTTCGTCCCAAACACGATCCTAACAAGTGGCATCAGAGCTTGAGCTCTTGATTTACGTGTGATTCAAACGTTTTGATATAAAAGTTGTGTTTTTCTCTAAAAAACGGAATCTTTTTGTGTCAAACAGTGTTTTAGACATTTCCAGTTCATAAAGTTAATGTTTTCCGGCATACGGCAATTAGGGTTAGTGAGAAATTAGTGTTTTTGCATCCAAACTACCTTAAACCTTCAAATTCTCAAGATCCAGCAGCTTCAGTCATACGATTTACTCAATCACATGACTGAACTTATCCGCATCCCTCATACGCACGATTGGACTCATTCGTACATCCATTCGTACGACTGAACTGTCTATTCGCAGTATTCAGTTGGCCAGGTTCAAACACACGATTGCTTCATTCGTATTGGGTCATTGGCACGTTTGAGCCATTCGCATTGTTCAATCGCACAAGCTGTCCAATCGCACACCTTCATTCGCAAAAGTAAATAGTTTGTTCCAAAGTTTAAAGTTGATAGTAATGGAGGATCAATATTCAGCGTTCACCGTGGGGAGAGACTCAAAGATCCAGAATCTATTGCTTCTGGAAAATGAAATGGGGAATCATAACAAGCCCCCTAAGCTAATCACGTTAGATGATTATCCATAGTGGAAGCAAATATTCGAGATCTACTTGAATGGCATAGATCCCAATCTGTGGGAGTCAATAGAGAAAGGGTATAGCATGCCTGTAGGTGCAGATGGAGTAAAACTTACATTAGGAGGCATGATTGATGGATAAAAGGTAAATTATAATGCTGAGAAGAAAGTTTATGCTTTGCTAACTTAGTCAATTCCTAAGGACATCTTCCATCAATTTTCTGAGAACAAACAAGCTAAGAAGCTGTGGGATGCTTTGAAAAATAGGTATAACAGAAATGCATCATTAAATGCTCTAAAGGCTAAAGCATTGAAGAAGGAGTTTGACAACTTCTCGTCAATGGGAAAGGGAGCTTGGACAATGTCATTGATCGGTTCTACCATTTAATGAGTGTGCGGCACACTCATGGAGTTACCACGTCTATGGAAGACAAAGTTTCAAACTTTGCAGATGGGTTGTCAGAGAAGTGGGTCTCCTTTGTCTCCAACCTCAGACAGAATGATATGCTAGTGAAGTTAGACATCAATGACTTCATTCTGAAGCTGAGAGAGGAGGAGTTGAGGATGAAGTATAGGGCCCAAAAGTCTTCTTATGATAAGAATCTGGCACTGTACAACTCAACTCCATAAGCCAAAATGTCTGGAGTGCCACATCAGACGACATTTGTGTCGAGCTTAGCTAGTTCATCTCAAGCCACTTCTTTAGGATCTGACACGTCAGGGTCATCTGGTACCAAATACATAGCACCTGAAGCCAATGCTACAAAACTGAAGACCAAGAATATCGGGAATGTGACACTAGAGGTAGCAAAGGAGCACATGGACCTCTTAGCAGTTGTCGTCCACTCCTATGATGGGCTAGTTGCTGGGAAAATTGGAAACTGCCATCTGGCAGATGAGGACTACGAGCAGGTAGACGAGAAAGAGCTGGAAAGGATGGACATCATGTAGGCCTTAGCAAGTGTTGTCCGGAGAGCTATTTTTGTCAAGAAGACTGGACAAAACTTGATTGCTACTAAGGACACAACTTTTGGTTTTGACAAGACCAAAGTTACTTACTTCAATAGTGGGGAAAAGGGGAACTTCAAACATGAATGTGTGAAGCCCAAAAAGACAGGAAATGGGAATCCTTTCTCATCATTTAATCATCAGGATAAACCCAAAAGTAGTCCTACTTCATCAAACGAGGATCCTAAAGCCTTGACTGCTCATGATGATGAAGGATAAGATTGGAGCTTTCGGTTTGTGTCTCCGGGAGAATCCAACATTGCTAGTGTTGTGGACTTAGATGACGACTCACTAAGTGAGGGTGATATTGTAGTGGAATTCGCTATGTCAAATATTGAAGAAACTACAACTATGGTTGATCACCTGCCTGAAGAAGGGACAAGTTCAACAAACTCCCCCTATCATCAGAACCAGAAAAGTCAGACTCTGCCTTAATGGCTGATTCAACCACTCCCTCTTAGGTAAGTACCACTGATCGCTTATTTGATAGTCATGCATGCATTGAATGTAATAAATTTAGAGAAAGCATTGACTTAAAATTTGCTAGGTTATTAGATCACAATGATAGCTTAGTAAATGATTTACAACTGTGCACGAAAGCCAATAGAATTCTAAAACAAAATGAGCACAATTATAATGAAAAGATAGAACTTTTGAACAAACATCTTAGAGAAAACAAAGTTATAGCTTTTAACTAGACAAATGACATTAAGTTCTATCTAAACACCCTAGAAGACACTAAGAAACAAAAAAGCAGTCTTGGAAGTAGAAGTAAACTCTATAAAGCAAAAACTGCATAGTTGGACCAGTTCTTCTCACATTGTCCAACACTTAGTGAGAGAACGCAACAATGGGGAGGGTTTGGGTTATAAAGTGGTTCCACCTCCACATGAGACCTTGATTAATGCTAAAAGTAAACCAATCAACAATAACCCAATCAAGGATCATGTGGTGTCCACTCCTCTTGTAAGTGATCCAGATACCGCATGTAAATCTAATTAATCTGACACTAAACAAAAGGAGGCCACTTCAAAATCAAAGGGTAAAATTCCTTGTGTTAATTTGGACGAACAATTTGAAAAAGTTAAAGTGCAGTGTGGGTCAACCATGTCTATTTGTGAACCCAAAAAGGCCAAACAAGTTAACCACCCACGTGTCTCATGTCTAAGTCCAGATAAATGAAAGGGAAAAGATGTTAAAAATGTTCAAAAAATGAATTTTTTTAAATAAGATAAAACATCTAAACAAGAAGTGTCAAAACCCAAATAGAATAAAGTCACTAGTGTGTCTCATACTTCTCCACATAAAAAGTTAAATCCTCAAGTTGAAAGCAGATCATGCTACAACTGTGCAAAGTATGGACACATCATGTCTTACTGTCCTTATTATCAGACACCAAAGAAAAAGGTTAAACTTTATGACACTAAAGTAAGCTCTTCCAAAAGAAGCTCTGTGACTTCACCAAAAAGAATCACTGAACATAATGTTTAACCTATCAACTAGTCATCTTTTTATCACAAACAGACCTTACATAAGACTGGCTTATGGAAAGAAAAGTCCATCCTTGCATCTGATAATGAGAACAAGAAGAAAACAGATATTCCTTCACCCTTAAAAGGTCAATTGGTGGAATTTATGATATGTGATGCCTATGGGTCACCCAAGCCAGTTAAGGCTTGGGTCCCTAACCTCAACTAATGATTTCCATTGAATGTGCAGGGTGTTCGCTATAGTGCCGACACTAACACTTGGATTGTAGATAACGGAGCATCAAGGCACATGATAGGAAACCGAGCACTCCTATCAAACGTCAAACAAATTAAAGGAGGTCATGTTTCTTTTGCAGGAAATAAAGTAGGTTACATCGCAACTCAAGGGGAAGTAGGGAAATAGAACGTAAATTTTGATAAGGTAAACGAAGTTCAACAACTTCAAAACAACCTACTTTTTGTATCCCAAATATGTGACAAAGGATTTAAGGTAGTTTTTGATAACAAAAAGTGCTATGTTCTAAAAAAGGACTATGTGATCCCAGAGGACCAAGTCTTAATGTCTACCTCAAGATATAATGACCTTTATGTCTTGGATATATCAAAGGCCTCCACAACGGATCATCAAGTTTAGTGCTTTTGGTTAAAGGCTACCGAGAAGGATTCAATCTCCTGACATAGGAGAATGGGACACATAAATCCATGGAAGATGAATCACTTGATCTAGAATGATCTAGTGCAGGGAGTAAACGTTAAAAACTTCCAACTTCCGAATTTTTGTGTTGCATGCAAGAAAGGCAAACAGACGAAGAAGTCCCACGAGGAAAAGAAGATTCTTTCCATTGAATTGCCTCTTGAGCTTCTTCACATGGATCAAGTAGAAGTGTGGTGTTACGTAGAAAGTTCAGTGAGAAGGCTGAAGAGGGAATCTTTCTAGGATACAACATTCCAAATAAGAGAGTTTACAACAACTCAATGGGACAAGTAGAAGTGTGGTGTAACGTAGATGTTCAGAGATACACCACCCCTCATGCTGGAAAAGGACCCGCATTCTTTTTTGATTATGATGGATTCTTCAAGTCCTTCAACATACCTCTCTCTTCGTCTGACGATGACTTAGTAGCCAAAATGATGTATGATGTCTTAAACACACCATCACAAAATTCAACATCATCTGGTTCATAAGGTGAATCGCCTAACCATTCAGGGGGAGCACTTGAAGTGAGTGACTCCTTCTCTGATGATGAAGCCGTGGAGGATAACCAAAAAAATTAGGAGGAACAGGTTCTTGTTACTTCAAGTCCACAAGCATCTGACATTGATGCCTCTGAGTCTTCAGAACCTCACACTCCTTCTGCCTCAGATACAGAACTGACCGTTCATAACCTTGATTCTGATGTAGTTGTCCCCACCACTCCTTGATCACGCCTAAATGTCTATCATCCTTTGGACAATGTCATTGAGGATGTCAGATCAGGAGTTCAGACTAGAAATCAGCTATATTCAGCTGATTATGCCTCGGTAATGGAAAAAGGATACCTTCACGATGGTGCATATCATTGTTTTGTGTCTCAGTTTATGCCAAAATACATCGGCATAGGTAAGTGCCATGCAAGAAGAACTTCTTTAGTTCAAGAAGTTAGGTGTATGGACACTGGTGGATAGACCTAAAGGTGCTAAAGTCATTGGTACCAAATGGGTCTTGAAATGTAAGAAAAATGACCAAGGAGTCATCATCAGGAACAAGGCTCGACTTGTAGTTCAAGAATTTCGACAAGTCGAGGGAATTGATTATAATGAAATATTTGCACCTGTGGCGAGAATGGAAGCCATCCGTATCTTCCTAGCCTATGCCTCTTACATGAAGATTAAAGTCTATCAACCAGCTGTAAAGAGTGCATTTTTTCATGGTGAAATCCGGGAAACAGTGTATGTCAGTCAACCCGAAGGATTTGAGGATCCATATCATCAGGACAGAGTTTACAAACTGGATAAGGCTCTCTACGGGCTTCATCAAGCCTCGAGAGCATGGTATGAAAAACTCTCAACTCACCTTGTGAAACACGGATTTCGCAGAGGTGTAATTGACTGTACACTGTTCATCAAAGAAAAGGATAGTG